>JASCIV010000083.1:0-51850 GCA_030374735.1 Gracilaria caudata
CCCCCCCCACTACTCCGTCCTACCTTCGTGGCGTTGACGCGCCTGTCGTGTGTGCAATATCGCGTCGAACGAATAGTGGGTGGAACTGCAACCAGAGTGCACAGTTTCGCCAGGAAACCGATCCAACTGGCAGCTCATATGTTAGATGCATATGAAACAGAGCTCGGGCCACTGTGTCCTGGCATGCTTCGGCAACAATCATATAATCACAACAAAATGCGCACGTCGGGGGTTCCTTAATCCGATTTAACAACGAGTTTGGTTTCAAAGAGTTCATTTACAGCAATCCTGTTGTGCCCCACAGACGACAATGAGTAACCGGTTACACGAATAGGGTGGCAGACTGCTGCTCACACCCAAGGCAAAAGACTTACTCGTTTAACACCTTACTTAGTAAGGTGTTAAACGAGTACGCGAAGGCCATCGGTAACTTACGACGGGGATGCGATAACCCTAGTCAGATATTTTGTTGTAATAATGTCATTTGCAAAGTTCGTGTGGTGGGATTCCCACCACACAAAATAATGGCGTCTTGAGCATCGCATGCTCTGTGCCTACGGCCATACGCCGTAGGCACAGAGTCGAGCATGGAACACCGTTGCCAGAGGCGGGCATACAGTAAAATAAAAGACCGTCTTCAGTAGTGGCAGTGTTTAAACGTATTGGTGTATTAAGTAAAGCTGGGCGGTTTGGTGAAGGCAGCAGCCGAACACTGTTCCAAAAGGCCCAATTGTGGGCGTGATTGTTGTGGATGCGCACGCTTTCAGATGCATGGGTTATTTTTAACGCTTGGAACTTGCGAGCATAATGGATACTGCTGTCGAATACGTGAGCCTGCTGTAGAAGCGCAAAGGCGCGCAAATGCGAGTGAAAGAAACTTGAGACAGCCAGCTGCTCGTCGGGCCCCGCGACCTTGCCCCGTGGACTCGTGTGTGTGGACTTGGCGTTTGTTTCCGGGACGCAGGTAAATACAAGTGTACAGCGGCTGCGATAGCTTTCGATAGCTACTGACAGTAGGCTGTTGCAGCTGATGCGACGCAAGAGCGCGGTGGAAGAGCGCGGGCTGGTCCAAAATGCTTGCAGAAGTCATATCGGCAACCCGGGGGAACAACAATATCGGAGCGCTCGGTTTTTCGATATGTAACGATCTACGCCTGTACATACGGGGCCTGTATGCCGTACGTGCTTCTAGATACAGTAGAACGCTACCGTCGGTACAACAGTACAGAGTGCTAGGGTAGAACGCTACATAAATCGTACACACATCGCACATCGCCCGCCTGGACACGAGCGCCGCGAACCGCGCCCGACACGTGTGCGGTTCGAGCCCGGTCCCGCGGCCCATTGCATCGCATCGCAGCCCGCACTAGACTCTCTTCAGTCATCCGAGCCACGTCTGCGCGCCCTCACCGCCTGCGCGCGTCCACCGTCAGCGCTCACCGTCCCCCTCAGCGTTCCACGCCGCTGAGCGAGCACATGGCGCCTCGAGCTGTGGCCACACTGCCTCGCACTTCGTTCCGCCAGTCGCTGCCCAAGTCCGTGTTGCCCACCTCCGGCGCCATGTCTTGCAAGTCGCGACGCCCGCTTCTCCCGCTTTCGTCCTTGATCTTCTCCATGTTGTTGCTTCTCCTGTGTTTCGGCTTTCTGCTTCAGTCTTCGTCGGTGCATCGCACCTTGCTAACTCATGTCTCTCCAGACGCAAACATCGCATACTTTATCCAGCTCACTCCGGAGACGCTTCAGCACCTACCGAGACTCTACTCTGCCATTTATCATCCCCGAAACATTTACGCTCTTCATTATGACGTCCGTATTCCGCACGACGACGTACAACGATCTGTCGCCATTCTACGCGCTCAGAACCCGAACTTCAGTAAGGACACCATAATCATCCCGCCTCGAAAGCTTGTATATGACGGCATATCCATGGTGCTTAACACGCTGCATGCCATGACTGAGCTTCTTAAGTACCCGCACTGGCATTACTTTATCAACCTTTCCGGTCATGACTATCCGCTCGTTCCGCCCCACCTTCCTCGCCAACTGCTTGGTACCGTACGCTCACTAGCCCCAAACTTTCTGGCCATGAGTTCTTCAGAACGCGCGCATTCTGTGTTTTACGATCGTGCATCTACTTTATTCACTGATACGTCGCTATGTTTCCCGCCCAACGCCCCTCATCCATCGCACGACGAACCTGTTTGTAACGTTCTTGCAAAGTCCACAACCCCAAATCCTGTCTTCTCTCAATCTTTCGTACCGGCGTATTCTGGCGCTTGGCTCATTGTATCTCGCGATTACTGTGAGAATGCAACCACTTCATCAGATGCTCGACATCTACTCGTCGCATTTGCAAACATGCGCGGTGCGGACGAGTTCTTCTTTGCTACGCTGGCCCGATACAATCCTTCTTTCAATCGGTCAATTGTGACAAAGGCATTGAGGAAAGTTATATGGGTGGCTGATGGAAATCATGCTGGACAACATCCTTTCTTTGTTGATGAACAGTTGGAAAATGGTTCCTTCCGTTTCTTCAAAGAGCTTAATCATTCTATCGATTTCTTCGCTAGAAAGTTCAGACATCCCAACACTGAGTTTATGAATGTTATAGATCGTATGGCAAATGATCCAGAACGTATTGCTCGGATTTCGACCGCCTTTGGATATATTGCCACTAATCTGAGAAACCAAATGGACGCATCTTGATTTCCTTCGTGCTTGTCGTAAGCATGATGTTTTGACTCTACACCAGTCACTTTTCTTAGAGCATGCTTGTAGTGATATGGAACGGCGCCATCTAACCTTAACGCTGTTCTCACTCCAAGTCTGCTTAATCTTCGAATTACTGGAGAAACCATGGCATCTTGTTTTTAACGTAACTTGAGAATTCACCCTTCGTTTGATGGGGTCTAATTGTATGTGTGGCACTGCATGTATTCACCAATGTTCATCACGATGGTTATATGGTCATCAAAATCCTACTAACACAATCGATCACATGTGATTCTCAGTCATTCATACCGCGTATTCTACGCATCTGCCCCGTACCGTTTCGAAATATTGCAACACCATCAATCATCCAGTCTATATATATACTGCAAGCTAATACATGAGGTTCCTTCTTCTGCATCTCCTTGTGATAAAAACCCGTTGCCATGCAATATAATCCCAGTGTGTTTTCCACTAAAGAATGTTTTGCAACTTGAGACGAAGTATTTACCGATTTCGCCTGCATTGATAAAAGAAGCCCACCCCACCATCGCCATGCTTCTGTGCAGCATGAATCCTATCTTGTGGCTGCCTCTCATGATGTGAGTCTCATCTCTGCAGCTCATCCCTATACTTTGTTCATCCCTGACAGCAGGCCGCCTTTCAGGCGAATGGTATCCTGCTTCAAGCGTTGAGAAAAACAACCCTTAGTATCTTTAGGTGCTGTTCAGTTTTGTTCGGAATTAGAGCACAGCTTCCATAATAAAGAAGAAGAAACAAGAAACAACCCTTCAGTGCGAAGTTCTCGTTCGTTCTACCAAGGGAACCTGACTTCTTCAGACAGTACAGCTCGCTCTTTCTTGCCCCGTGAAATGGACGAAAATGAGCAGGATGTTACGCTTTAGACATCAGCGGAACGACAAATTTGAGATGATGGCTCAATTTATTTCTCTATTAGAGAGCTCATACAGATGAAACTGATATTCAGAAAAGCGTTGCAGAGTATGAGGTTGATGAAGGGAGACGTGAAATATGGAAATCTACCCTCGTGTCGCAATTCAAAGGCAGATGCGAAAGTGGAGCTGTTGCTCACTGAACCAACTCGGAGAGACTCTTCTCAGAGTTGGAGAAAGTCCAATCACTCATTGAATCCAAGATTCACTCAAGATGTTAGCGACGCCGTCAAGGTTTTCTTTACGTCTTGAACAGGAAAGCGTGCACGCTTTCACGATCAGGGGCCGATAGCTAACTCCTGATGAGAGAAAGTTTTCTCTAGAGAAAGTTTGGCTTCAATTCTGAAGGTTGATGTAGGCATTAAAGAAGAAGGTACGACCAATAGATGGCGGTGACCCTTTACATGTTTTGCTTACGCAAGCCAAGATCTCTACATATGTTGCATGAAATTATCGTAACTCTACTCGTGATGTGGGTCCGTTCCTCATGGGAAACTGCCAAGGTTCTCGCGTGGTGACACCAGGCAAAACCAGATATATATATATGAAAATATATATAAACACATATTTCATCGCTGCCATCCCAATGGTGGTGATCTGACTCGTACCAAAGAGGACGAAGGCAGGAATGATTCATGCCGAGTCGGTTCGCAGTCTTTGTTGTCCTGGGAAAGAAACCACTTATAAATTATGAAGAACCATAGTTGACGTTGTTTGAAACTTAATAACCATCGCGTCTCGCGTCGCTTCTGATACGTCTTCTGTAGGCAAATCCTGCGGTGTGATCGACCAACGATGAAGCTTCACAGCCGCAAAAACAGTTAATGGCAGCGCTTGTTCTCCCAACAGGAGATGGTTCTTTCCATCATCCTCGCAGCTTCAAGCGCTTTGATTCCTATGTCAAAAATGCTAGCACTCGTTCACAAGAGAAGTGAGCCCTCATTCCTTTCCCTTCTTCTCAACAAGCACATTGACGGGACTACAATTCTCTTCGCCCAACTCTCCTTCTTTCTCTTTGTTTCCTTGCTGTGCTCTTTCTGCCCCCCTCGCGTTTGGTTGATTCTGGGGCAAGCTTGTCGCAGGAGTTTCAACCGACCCAGACTCAGCAACTCGTCCCACCGCCGCATCCTCGTTCTCCTTTTCTCCCTTCTCGACACTAGGCTCAGAACGCACTTCGATTTGTTCTGTAACACAGCTCGTTGCGGTTCTTTCATCTTCCTTGTTCATTCCCGCATTACCCTGCCCTTTACCGCTCTCCTGCTCAAGCCTAGAAGCACTTGAACCAGGGTCACTCTTGCTTTCCCGGTTTTCTTCTTCTTCTCTCTTCACATCCTTATTTTCACTTTGACACCTACTCTGAGTTTCCTTCTTGTCTGTCTTTGCGTTGCAGTGTGAGTCCTCCTTTGCACTTTTGCCAGGTTTTTGGGCATCCATATCGCTCGTGCTTGGGCCTAGACGTTCCCCTCTCGCCCTCATCTCCGCTTCAACACGGTTATACACTTCTGGGATATCTTGGCCAGGAGTATTGTCTCCCCAAACTTCTTCCACATGAACAATGGACCCAAACCTGAAAACCATCTCGTCGTGTACCATGTTTTCATCGATGGGTACTTCCTTCACCAGTGTCGGTCCATCTGCATCATATATATTCATGTGTTGGAATCCGCCCCTATTTGGCCCTCCAAAACGTCGACCTCTACCCGGACGGGGAGTATCGAATCGGTCAAACTGACGTCGATCAAAAGGAGCACTTTCTTGATGACGACCGTCCCTGAAGCGATTATTGTCTGCCTCACGATGTCCAAAACCACGACGAGCCTCGCTCTGTACTTGATCAACATGGTCACGAGCTCCAAAACCATGATTTGCATGATCCTCTGTTCGTGTTCCCGTGTTGGGAGTGCCTTCCATCCCTGCCTGATGGGGAGGGCCCGTGGTTCGATGGCGGCCTGTACGATCATCCTGAGCTGGAGGGAAGTCATTGGGGCGTCTCTTAGAAGGCCTTCCGACCTGCTGTTCCTCCTCCCTACTTTCGAAATCTTGTCTATTTCTTCGACCATAAGCTCTGTCTCTGCGACGATCGTAATCTTCTTCACCGTTTCGGGAATACCTTCTGCTTGGCATAGCATTCCCTTCGGGATCTTCATGACGAGACTGATGATACGGGTAATTTGTTCGGCGGTCGAAATCCCGCCTACCATTCATGCGAGATCGAACGTCGTCTTCTACATCAGCACCCCTGCCGTTGTGACGGGCGACGCGCAATTCATCCCCACCGCTTCGTCGTCGCTTTGCAGGCTCGCTCTCACATTCTTCAGAACGTTCCCTCTTGAGGTTGTTTCGATTGGCTTCATGAGATTCTTGCTCATCACATTGCTCACGTCTACGCCTCACCCGCATCTCTGAAGACCCTGTTGCTTCTATTTCGTCATTTTGATGACCATTACGTGTGTAACGATCATCCTCATCAGCCCGAATTCCTTGATTGTACTGATTGTCATGGTCCCGGTCGAAATGGCGACCTGGGTTGTGATGCCTATAGTAGCTGTGGCGGATTTCATCATATCGGTCATATCCTCGGCGGTCATCTCTGTATCGGTAGTTTCTATCTCGCCAGTCCCTATCGCGCGCATAGTAATTCGTTCGCTCCGATGGTGAACCTTCACGCCTGCTAGTATATCGACGGTTTTCTGAACCGTGTTCACGATCACGGTCTCCTCGATAATACCTCTCAGGCATGGTGTCGGAGAGTTCCAACAATAACTTGCCACCAAGAAACAAGAGGATTCAATGAGACTGTGGTACGACCAGACACATCTGAGATAAGAAGCTACTCGCTGATGAAATACCACCACCGAGACCCAGAAATCGAGTGTAAACGTGTCTCAGGATATTGGCCTGCAACAGTCATTTCTCATAAAAGGAGAAAACGAGAACGAGTCGAATGTGAGTTCCACGGTGCGCTACTCCTCCATATTCGTTTCTTTTGACTGGATGAAAACGTCAGAAATGCACATATCGCTCCCAACGAATCAGAGGAAGTGCTTCAATTTAGCTCTTCGGATGACGAAAGTGTTACAACGTTAGGCTCCGCAGATGTTGAAATACATCAACGGAACTCCTCCGTTCCTATCTAAAACGAATGAAACAGCTCGGACCCGTAAGATAAAGTCGTATACCTGATTTCAGAAGTGCGTTCGTGGGTATTAATCCGTTATGGCAACTTTGTTGAGCACAAAACGCTCCACAATGTCGTTGGTCTAAATCATATCCAGATCGTGTTCAACATGGGCCGTGTGCCATCATGGCATGATGTTGGACACGATTCGGATAACAGACGTTGTGGAGCATTTTGCTGCGCGATTGCATCTATCGGATAGATTCTGATAGATTAATTTGTGTCATGTGCATGTGGCATACCCTTGTGCTGAGCAGATGATCTGTGGATATGCCGCTTTGCGTACGTAAATCTTGCCACGCTCGTTCCAAAAACGCACCCTTCAGGTTTTGGGCTACGGACAAAGAGTTTCATGATCACACAATCAGGGAGCATTGCAACAAATCGCTGGATTGAGGAATGTCAATCCTGCGGCACGGTCTCTCTTCCCGCTGGGCACGTGCCGTCGCTTCACCCGGTTGCATCTTACGTAGAAAAGAAGACTTTGCGATGCGGATGTGGAACAAACTCAAAGAAGGATCCGGATCACTTCGTTTTGCTTTGTCGTTTTACACATGCATCTAGGCGTGAGCTTTTTAAGGGGCTGCCTCAATCTGCAAAGTTTGATTAGACAAGTGCCACAGAAGTTTTTGGCCTTCCTAAAGAGAGAAAGCTTTCTTTGAAAAGTTTTACTGAGATACAGCTTAATAATTAGAAGCTGTTGTCCACAATAAAGAACTCTCTTCCACACGGGACCCACGCCTCGCGGCGAAGAGATAGCGTTCCACATAACATGACATTCTTTTTGGATCGATACTATCGGCAAAGGAATGTGTGCTGGCATCAACGAATTACTGCGCGACACGTCGTGTTCCACGCGCCGCTGAGAGCCCGACGGCTGTGGTGCCCGCACTTGGTGCTGTGAGCGACAGCTTTGACGCTCTCAAAGAACGTCCAAGCAGAAGTGTACATTTGTAGATCGTCTATGCTTGTAAGCCATGGAGGACCCCTTGGAGACAGAGAGGCTATCCCAAGACACCGTACGACCGTCGCACTACGTCGCGGCATCTTTTCCTGTGAGATAGCTTCGGACATATGGGAGCTTTCAACTCTGCGCATGCGTGTGAAAGCTTAGCTTTTCGGATCGCATCATAGCCTTATGCCTTGAGAATCGTCCACCATGACTAAATCCGTATATCTTCAGACGGTTCCCCTCGACATCGAGGAACTGCACCAAGCAGCTTGCAAAGCCAAACAATCTCACTACATTGACCCCGACACAAAACTCATGGTTTTCACGTCGTACTACCTCTCAAAACGCAAGTGCTGCGGATGTGGCTGTCGCCACTGTCCCTACAAACCACGCACACACCCCAAGCAGACTTCGAGCCTTCTCAATGGCAATTTTGATGATCTTCCAGGCTCAGTTGACGTCCTTTTCTGGTCGGGAGGCAAGGATAGCTATTTAGCCTTTCGAGCGATGCAACGCGCTGCACTGCGACCTGTCATTCTGCTCACCACTTTTGACGCCGTCTCTGGCATTGTCGCCCATCAGGAAGTCTCAATAGATAACATAGTGCGGCAAGCTAAGACTCTCAACGTACCGCTTCTTGGAATTCCTGTCGCAGGCGGTGCTTATGTACGTCTCGTCGCAGCTGGTTTGGATCGCTTGAGGGACCACGGAGTAGAAATCACGCGCGTTGCGTTTGGCGATCTGCATCTACAACATGTTAGAAATTGGAGAGAGTCTGAGCTCACTTCCCTTGGGGCGCAACTTTTTTATCCGGTCTGGGGGGTTCCATATGATTGTTTGCTAAAGGAACTAGAGGAGTCGAATGCTATTATTCGAATCAGTGCAGTAGACCGAGACACCGCCGCCTTGAGACATGTGAAGGTTGGCGATATATTTTCCTCTCGTTTTGTACAACTGCTGCCACACGACATAGATCTTTTTGGTGAAAACGGAGAGTTTCACACTTTAGTTGAGTTATGGAGGTAGTTTTTAACATCGCTCAAGCTATTGTTATACTTACTTTTGTTAGGCAGACGTTAGTCCGTTGGGGTATTTCCGGTAACAACCCCAGAGGTTGACGTTGAGCTTAGTGTATGGACGGTAATCTGAGAGCAACTTCGACATTCTACGGCGCTTCTGACTCGTCTTGCAGCTCTTGTCCGGGCGAGAGCACAGGTTTTCTGCAGAAGGGACATGAGTCATGTTCAAGCAAATCTTCGCCTCCAAACCACTGCATGATGCACTCGTCGTGAAACAGATGGCCGCAGCGTAACTTCCTGGTGCTTTCGCCATCCTTGAACTGATTTTGACATATTACGCAAAGATCTGTCTCGGCAGAAGGGTTTCCACTCTCTGGAACCTTGAAAACCCCGACCTCAGTGATCTCGTTTAGCGATGTTGCCATTGACCGGTAGATGATAGTCATCACCTTTTGATGTCCTCGTTCTGATGCCACACGATACGGAGTTTTGCGATTCGCGTCTCGTGCACCAACATCCGCCCCGTATTTGAGCAATGCTTCTACGGTTTCTTCACTTCCTGCTTCGGCTGCAAGGTGCAATGGCGTGAGCAGTTTGTCATTCGCTGGAGAAGATTTCGCTCCTCGTCGAAGAAGAAGGCGAACATTTTGATACAAACCTTTGTAGCATGCGTTATGCAAAGGCGTATCCCCCTCATTGTCCAGCACTTCCAGCTCAGCTCCATTGGCCATCAGTAACTGCATACTTACTCTGCCTTGCTCTCGACCAGCTGCAATATGAAGTGGCGTGGCTTTGTCCTTGTTAACTTGGTTAACATTTGCACCGCTCCTTATCAACAACCAAATCAGTCTAGCATCACCAAGAAAGCAAGCGATATGAAGAGCAGTCAAACCCTGCGGTCCACTGCAATCTGCATCGACTTTAGCTTCCAAGAGAGCACTTACTACATCAAAATGCTGATGTCTGGTAGCCATCTGTAGAGGAAGATATCCGTTCTCATCGGGCAAATTGCTATTTGCTCCCCCTTCGACCAGGAGCTTGCAGGACGTCGTGTTTCCGTTAAGCGCAGCTAGATGGAGAGCTGTGAATCCGTCTCCCTTGGCAAAGTCCAGAGATGCATTGGTAGTGATAAGCATAGCAACGATTTCTGCGTTGCCCAGGCGGGCGGCGAACATTATCGGGGTGAAACCACTGTACCTGCCACCTTGAGGAACGATTTTATCAACATCGCACTTGTGCTCCAACAAAATTCTTGCGACCTCTTCATGACCACTGTCGCACGCAATGTGGAGTGGAGTAAGGCCATCACCGCGGACAACATTTGCATTTGCTCCACCTTCCAAGAGTACTCGAGTCATATCTCCTGAGCCATTGCTGCATGTCAGGTGTAGCGGTGCCACTCCGTCATGATTCGTTTTGTTTGGATCAGCGCCCAGCGACAATAGCTTGCGTGTCGGCTCGATTTGCCTTTGGATTACACAGTGATGAAGAAGAGTATTTCCCGCATCAGAGGGTAGCTCGAGATCAAGAGCTTCCTGTCGCTCATCTGCGTCCATAGTTTCAAGATGGTCCAAAAGTATGCATAACTGATCAAAATCCTTTCTACCAAGTATGAGTCTTGTTGGTGTTAGAGCCGTAGTGCGGCTGATGTTGATCTTCGCACCATGGGAAAGTAGCTTGCGAAGAACCTCTGTGCTCCCTGACTGAGCGCTAGCGAGGAGAACAGCAGTTTCTTTGTCTTCTGTTTGAGCGTTGATGTCGCATCCAGCTCGAACAAGCACATCAACTGCTTCGGAGGCTCCAAATCGTGCGGCCACGTGAAGCGGATTCCAGCCATCATCATCCACGGCATTTATATCAACATCGCAGTTCTCAAGCAAATACTCAATTATGTCAACGCGAGAGCCGCTCGTTTTCACAGCCTCATGAAGAGCAGTCCAATTCTCAATATCTTTAGCGTGGATTCGAGCTCCAGCCTTGACTAGCAGATCCAAACACGCCAAGGAATGATGTCTAATCGCCATGAAGACGGCTGTCTTTCCGCTGTCATTCATGTGTTCAATGGAATCCTTGAACTCGTCCAAGCCCAACAAATACTCAAGAACGAGAGGGCGGTCGTTGGAACAAGCCAGATGGAGGAGACTGGCTCCTCGATCTCGATTACTGCGAGCCGGAGGACGGGATGTCGTTAATACGCGAAAGGACTCTCGAAAGACTGATTGCAGTGCCCGAAACACTTCCGCAGCGGGATCATTGCCTTCTTGAGGTGCGTCGCCGGCTTCGAGTTCGTTTGTTCCGTCTGCCTGTTCATTTTCCGCAGATGCAGTTTGACCCGAGGCTCCCACAGAAGTTCCAGCAGTCGACTGTTCTGGAATGGGATAGTTGCACTCCCGTACAACGTACTTTGTAATTGCTCTTAACTTCCTTTGTTCGTCTTTCGGGGTTCTTTCCCCAGGCTCTGCATTCGTACTCGGGGGGGAGTGCAGGTGGGATACCGTTTCTTCGCGACTCACGGCTGCAAAATCGTGTTCTACAAGAAGCTTTACGCAATTTAGATGACCTGCTTCGACAGCCAAATGAGTAGGGCGCCTCCCGTCGTTACCCCATGTCTCGAAATCAGCGCCTGAGTTCAGCAGACTTCTCAAGGATAAATGCAATCCTTTTGAAGCTGCGAATCGTAAGTAAGACCATGTACGGTTGTCTGACTTATCTACTTTCCGGTTAGCGAAGGGTTCGTCTAAGTTTGCGCCTGCCTTCGCCAAAATTCGGATTGCTCGTGTATTTTGATGCCTCACAGCTCTTGATAACGGGCTAAGGCCTTCGGCATCCCTAACGGAAAAGGGTCCGTCCTTTGGCATCTCAAATTCCCCATCAGCCGTTAGTACTTTCTTTTCAGAACAACCGGCTAGAAGCGAAACAATAACGTTTAGAACACGCGTGTCGGGTTGCTCGGCCACGTAGTGAAGCGGACTCTCTCCTAACCATCTTGAACGCGCAAGAGCCGCTCGATTTCGCGTAAAGGAATGTCGAACGTTGGAACTCGGTGGAAATATGGAGTTGAGATCTGCAGCGGAAAGGGGTTTCAACAGTAGAAGTGGGGAAACAGACTTGTCGAGAAAAGCTTCCCGCAGTTTGCGGGAGTCGGATTTGGCGACAGCCTCGAGGATGAGGGCATGTTTGCTGGGTTGGGCGCCCATGGGAGCTGCGCAGGGAGGAAGAGAAGGTGCATAGAATCGAAAACGTCACACGGTATATTGGGCACCATTATCACCCGAATCCGTTGGCGTTGAGGGGCACGAAATGGCGAGAATAGCCTCCACCTATGTCTGTATGGTTGAGAGAATTCAGTTTTTCTTCAGGTCACAGAAACGGCTTCTGCCCGAAGGCAGAAATAACATTGTAGACAACTCGGACGAAAGAAAAGGCCGTAAATGGTGCGATATTCGGGGCAAAGGCCTGTCGTGTCATGGAAGGTACCGGAAGCGAGAACTGGAATGCGATTCATGCGGGCCTAACAGAGAAGAAGCACGACCATGCTATACGTTGGTCCTCATGCACTTCAGCACGAGAGAAAAACGCCAATTGTGACGCCGCTTTAGTCTTGAAACGTCATTTTTGTCCATGAGTGTCGACGTGGGGCCTATGAGGAACGCCATGGCATCGTGAAACGCCTTGGTGGGACATTTTCGCAACTTGTTGTCCATTCTCAGGACTTCGAAACGGTTGGATTGTTGTACGATTCCCGCTTGGCACACTAGAGTGTCGTACTCGTCACGAGCTCCTCTCGTTTAGAACAACTCACTGTTCTCCACGTCAACTTGTTGAACCCAGCTGGTACTCAGTAAAATTGGATCACTCGTTGTCATGCAATTCTCGGCATTTTGTAATGGGAGAATCTGATGCCTTACGTGATTGAAAAACGATTTCGGGGATGGGGGGGCGGGGGCGGGGGACTGAGAGACCAATCAGACACCGCAGGTTTCGTAACAGATGCAGTCGCAAGTGTATTGTGGGACACGTCGACCGATTCTTGTTGACAACTTCCCTATGGTAGCTGGCTGTTAACAAAATCAAGAGCTATCAATTGTGCCTCCCAAGCTAAGGTTAACCCTCTTGCCATTGCATCAGATCGTTTGTCCCGTGATGAGACCAGCATCGCGAGAACTGGAAAATCGTTTGATGGTGCTCTTGCGAAGTTGTGAGGGATACTTGAATAAATTTCGAGGCACCTTGGGGGTGCACTGCTCCTCGGTCTGATCATCTGGGCCTTTCGAAGGCCCTTCCTTCATCACCCTCTACAGAACCGGTCTCTACCAGTACGTGTAGATGCAGATGGCGGTCGCTGTTGTTAGTGGGTGCCACTTCGCCCAATGGAGGCCAACGCGGCGTATGTTTAACGCCGACATTACTTCTTCGAATAGACTTTTTTTGTTCATCCACTGAGAGCGTATCATAGAAGACGATCAATAATTAACAAATTTGCTGAAGGGTTCGAACTCCAAGCGTTCCCCTTCAGCACAGCTCTCTACGTGTCCTCAAGTTCTAACAAAACTGCTTTGCTTACTACTTTCCAACTCAAGAGAAAAGCGATGAGGGATTCCAGATTCATATTAGCTCCTGGGTTGGTGCCGTTGCTCGCACTTGCTTGAAAGTTTCAAGTTGAAACTACGCTACCTGCATTAAGATCATGGATTTCTGTCTTGATTCAAGACTTCAAAGTGCAAAATAAATATCAATCTGCAAACAAGAGCGACTGCACATGTAGCTCTGTGTCGGAGGTTTTGGGTCACACGATTACTTTAACACAGTTGCATGTATCTCCATTCCAACCTCTATCAACCGGCTAAGATATAACTCCTTCCCCGTTCCAATGTCAAGCCCGAATTTTTCCGTCAGTACCTGAAAACCCTATATCTTGAGAATACTGGAAAGCCGCGGGGCACTCAGCCGTCCCATTGTTGCGGCAAACACGAAGCACACACCCAGTGCAGAACTGATTCTCGCTTTCACGTTTGTGTCTTACCTGCGCTCAGGGCTTGTCACTGTCGAGGCCCTATTCTCCTGGACATCCAAAAGGTCATACATTCCGTGACTGAGACAACTTCATCAGCTAGTCATAAGGCATGAGATACCTTTCGCAGGTCCACGTTCGCGAAGAAGAGTCGCTTTCGTCCCAACCCTTGTTTTGACAGTAGTAATATTCGCACTTCACAACTTCGCTACCAAGGTTGTGACCGCTGTGTGACAAGTTAGCGATTGTGAGAAGAATTTATAGTCAAATATGCGAGTCAGGTGTTTGTACACCAGTGACATCAGCTGCATGCTGCTCGCCTTCCCGAATTGCATCACGCCTGGTCTTCCGTTTGAACCTGGACTTAGCCGTGGGCTTCTTCCCCGACCGAGGCCTCGGTTTAGCCTCGCTGAGAGATACATCCCTGCCGACAATGCTGGTGCCCTGTAAGCATTCAATGGCCTTCATTCCCGATCGTCGGCTCTGCATTTCAACAAACGCATAACCCTTTGGAAGCCCTGATGAGTCAGACGGCACTTCACAGTTTAGCACAGCGCCATATCCGGAGAAGGCGCGGTACAAATCCTCCTCGGTGGCGCGAAAGGACAAGTTTCCTACAAACACGTTGATGGGGCCGTCATCCTCGTCATTCTCCTCGTGACTTTCGACTCCCCTCGCGGCGATAAAAGCATTGACACCATCACCGCGTTCTGTTGCGCGCGCTAAAACAGCAGCGGCCTTTTCATTGCCCCAAATCAGATCATCCTCAGTGGCGTACCACTCATGCAGACAAGCGGAACAAGCAACGACACGCGACATGCCCTCAAGCTCCTCGGGCTCGACATGGTACACAGCCAAGCACTGCACACATTGCAAGAAGGCGTCCTGCGAGACGACGGCCACATCGGCCGGTTGTGGCGTCACATGTCTACGGCACGGCAAATGTGTGAGCGGGAGGGATAGCCGAGCCGGCGGTGGCGGATTGAGCGGCAGAGCTCGCCGTCTTCGCGCGCGACTGAAGGTAGAGTGAAACGCGCTGCGAGTGAGAGGCGGCGGCGCGGCGAAGGACGGCTGCATCGTCGGCGGTGCCGACGCATGCGCTCGAAGCAGGCGTGCTCGAGATGTGTATGACGAGATCTCGACTTCAAGAGCGCCAGCACCGGCTGCGTGTGAAGACAACTGGCCACGTCTCAATGCTGGCGGATCACATTCGCGAATCCCACCGTGACAAAGATGGATCAGCTGCAGAGAACGGCCTTGTCGCCACTGACGGCTCGCCTCCCGTCGGCGCTCAATTTGGATACCTCCTCGTCGCGTCATCGTCCTCTTGCCGCCCGCTCCGCGAGCCACAACTCCCGATCTATCAGCATGCAGCGATTCTCATCCCTCAGCGCCCGTCTCCTTCGCGTAGCCCTGGCCCCAGTCGGCCCCGCGCCTGGCTACGTGCAGAAGCGCACCTTCGCTGCGGTGTTCGAGCGCACCAAGCCGCACGTCAATGTCGGCACCATAGGCCATGTCGATCACGGCAAGGTACGTTGACTTCCCTCATCCTACCTTCCTTTGCTTTGTTGCCTCCAATGGAAATGTAATTCTCACCGATTCGCAGACTACTCTCACTGCCGCCATCACCAAAGTGCTCGCCGAAACCGGAGGCGCTACCTTCACTGACTACGAGCAGATCGACAAGGCCCCTGAGGAGAAGCAGCGTGGTATCACCATATCTACCGCTCATGTCGAGTATCAGACCAACAAGAGGCACTATGCCCACGTCGATTGCCCCGGCCATGCCGACTATGTCAAGAACATGATTACTGGTGCAGCTCAGATGGATGGAGCCATACTTGTCGTCTCTGCGGCGGACGGGCCTATGCCACAGACAAGGGAACATATTCTGCTAGCGCGTCAAGTTGGAGTGCCACACATCGTCGTTTTCCTCAATAAGTGCGACATGGTTGATGATGAGGAGCTTGTTGAACTTGTTGAAATGGAGGTCCGCGATTTGCTTACGTTTTATAAGTTCCCAGGAGAAGAAACTCCTATCGTGAAGGGTAGTGCTTTGCAGGCTCTACAAGGTGGCGATGTCGAGCTTGGTCGCGACGCTGTGCTCAAGCTCATGGCGAACGTCGACGATTATATTCCAGAACCCAAACGTGCCTTAGACAAGCCATTCCTCATGAGCGTAGAAGACGTCTTTTCGATTCAAGGACGTGGCACTGTCGTTACTGGTCGCGTCGAGCAGGGAACCATAAAGGCTGGCCAAGAAGTCGAGATCGTTGGTCTCAAAGACACCGTGAAGACCGCGTGCACCGGTGTTGAAATGTTCAAGAAGAGTCTAGACGTTGGGCAGGCTGGTGACAATCTTGGTTGTCTCTTGCGCGGTATCAAGCGCGACGACGTGCATCGCGGTCAAGTTCTTTGCGAACCGGGTACGGTCAAACCGTACAGTAAGTTTGAAGCAGAGGTTTACTGTCTAACCAAGGAAGAGGGAGGCCGACATAAGCCTTTCTTTTCAAACTACAGTCCGCAGTTTTACGTTAGAACGGCTGATGTAACGGGTAAGTTTATCCTTCCTGAAGACGTACAAATGGTTATGCCCGGAGATAATGTCACTTGCAAGGCAGAAATTCTCAGTAAGGTTGCTATGGATGAGGGTTTGAGGTTTGCAGTCAGGGAAGGAGGCAGAACGGTTGGTGCGGGAGTGGTCACTAAGCTTATAGAGTAGGAGTCAATGGGCTTCTTGCGCGCAGTTTTGTAAAGGCATACACGCAATCCGGACGCAGGGATGAACAGATGGTTTCCGTGGAGCCCTGTGGCGCGCAGCTGGAAGTTGAACAGCGCATTACTTTCGAGCGACGAACTATATGCTGAGTCCAATGATGCTTCCAAACAGCATTCTACTCCTCGGACACGCATATTCTACTGGAAAGCAACTTGAGTGTGCTATCAATCATGCATGCGTTTAATGAAGCCATGAGCCTTTTCAAATATCTGTATCTCGCTCTATATGGTGAGTAGCAGGAAGTCAGGGTTAAGCAGTTGCATAGGGCATTGTTGCGATGCACTGAAGAAGTGCAGCGATGAATCGAACCTGTTGATCGATTGAACACACCGAAACTGGCGGAACATGTACGAAGAGCGAGGACGCGTCCTTAAGCTCGGAAAGCATAAGTGAAATGTAGTAGACCCAGTTGCAAACGAAACGGCCTGCGTCTGAGGAGAGCTGCACGTTGAAGTTTTGGCGCTTGAGGTCCTCTGCCAGCTTCTCCAGACAGAGAGAGGTTCTGCGAACGGCCATGACGTCGCTGTTGTTCTTGTCGATCGGACGTTTTATGGGAGTCCAACCGAGCTCGTCCGGGCAGGAGAAGGTCGCCTCATTACGGGCCTGACGCTCGAGTTCGAAATTTGTCGCGCGCATATTTACACCCAGGTGAATAAAGACGATACGCCTTTCCGAGCGGCGTCGCAATGTCAAGGCGGCATGAGTCGGATTGTCGAGCTGCTTGTACGATGCCTCCAGCTCAGCCTTGGTGGTCTCTGCCGACACTTTCAGCACATTTGTGGACGCCAAAACCGCGCCGGACTGCAACGGATGTGTGGCCAGAAAAGCGGGGAGCGCCTCCACTATACTTTGTGTGGGGTTGACGGGCACATTATGGAATCGAGAGAAGCCTGTGAGATGGAACTCGGTTATTGTGGAGTCCTCATCGGTGTTTCCGGAGGTTATCGCCGGCTGCTCCAAAAGCGTCGCTGAGTAGTCGGGCACGGTGCCCATTGTTGCCTGCGGGGTAGGACGGGGAACCGAAGTGGGTACGGTTACGGCTTAGCTTTTCGGATCTGGTGACCAGGTATGCAAAGCCTGGAGCGGGAGTGAGGATATCGGTCGAAGGGACGAGAGCAAAAGTGAGTTGGCTTGGAGAGGATGCATGAGCCGCACTAGATAGGTTACACGGGGACTGCGATTTGCATGAAGAAATTTATGTTGAAGTTCAGATATGTCAGCCACTGATCGCGACCTGTTACCAGGCACGGCAGACATGGCCATGGGCTTCTCCGTTTTCCGTTGGCTGCATGTGGGAATGGTCGGCGCGGCACGCGATGCACAGCCAATGGCAACTCGCCGTGTCTCCGAAATATCTGCCGCAGATATGTCTACCGATAAACCGCCCATCGCCTCACCCAGAAGGCCTCGTCACATTTACAAGGGTAGACCGCGCCTCTTACCGCCATCCGTCGTAGCCGTACTGTGGCTGTACCCCAAACGCTACACCTCGTGATTATGAATTACGAAGAGACTCATATCATCCGAGTAAGATATGATTGGCTTCGACGGTACATAAGGGTAAGGGTCAACCTTAGGCGCTGCAAGACGTAGTGTAGGAAGATACCACAGCGCCACCTTACCTTCCTCAGAAGGTGAGGCCCAGTGAATAGATTGGTCGTCGAAGCTATCTGCAACCTTTGCAAAGCCTTGTCTAACTTTTGTCGGGACCAATCCCAATCCTTCGAGCCTCCGCTCCGACTGCAAGACATCTGCCGCAAGCAATGCGTCGATGTCCGTGAAAAGCATAATAGAAACAACCTGACCACCTCGAAACAACTCTTGAGGCCTCATTCATTATCCTTCTCGTTCTGGTGCTCAGGTGCGGCCCTTGTGTCGACGCCAAGATTATTATCCGTGACATTAACCGTATCGACGCGTTGCCCGTTGCTCCTCCTCATCTCTTCCTCAACTCTGGCTTCTGCCTTGGCCTTCGAAAAGGCCATGAGGAAAAGACTGCGTTTTTCACCAATCTTCGATAAAATTTCTTCAACAGAAGGGACTGTGTTCAGCCACCTTCGATTCAATGCATACCTGACAGCCCCGTCATTCTCTTTCGCACGATTGAAAAGCTTCATCAACGAAAACTGCACGTCCCACGCTGTCGGTACCTCAAACCTCCTTTTGCACCTCCTCTGAAACTCAAACAGAAGGTATGGAGCAATGTTTTGAACATCCTCAACTGTTAAGTTTGTAAGCTTCCCCTCTTCCCCTTCGTCCGTCGGCAACAGACGTGCTACGACCTCGTCGTTGTTGTTCTCGCACCGGCTAACTATATACCACACCTTTCGACCTCCATTTGGGATCCCTGTGCCACTATGCACTATCCCACGACTACCATTGACAATCTCCTTCCACGTGAGCGCTTGCGTCACTGCTGTGCGAACTCGTACTAGATTTCTCAAATCGTCGTAATCCCTGTTCTTCGCTGGTGGTGGGCCAGATATTTCTAAGATCAGATGCCCATCGCTATCCAAGAAGCCATCGAGATAGGTACCGTCGTAGAAATGAAGTTTGACCTTCAACACATCAACTTCACTCCATACTGGTCGCGGCCTGATAATTCTTTGAGGTTGAGGATCTAACCATGCCGCATACCACCCGGCCCAAGGCGGCATACATGCTTCCGAGAACGACTTGGTATGTTGTATATCCTCTCGAGTCTCATCTTCTTTCTTCTTGCCAGAGTGAATCCATCTTAGGTACGGGAGGTAAACAAACACACACCCATGACGTCTGGTAGGATCAGGGAAAAGTACGTCGTTTGATAGAATAGATGACAACGATTGAGTTCTTTCCCCACCTTCGCACTGGCATGGACTACTGGAGTCTGGGAAGTACAAACGACGACATTTACCGCAAATGTCGCGGTATTGATGTAGCATTTTGCGCTTCGGCTAGCGACAACTAGATGGATGATGTATTCGAATAGCTCCAGAAGCCCACGTGATTGCCAAACACATCTTCGTCTTCGAAATTCCACTTTTTTGTGGTTGGAAGGAAGTTCTTTCAAAGAACGCTTCGGTTCTTGTCCCTTGCTTGCTAAACCCATAGTTTTGAAACAAGCGCCCGGTGCCGAGCCCCATCATGAATATCTTAATATCTGCAGATACCACCGCCACTCAAGAGCATCACAGGCATCCTGTCACCACGCTTCGACCAGCGTGACAGGGGACAACAGCGACTTGCAATTTTGTGTCAGTAGCCAAAATGGATTTTTCTTGTCAGTTTCGCGGAACTGCTTTAAGCCGAGGCAGTCTTCAATTCGTTCTTTCGCCGAAACGCCAGGGCTTGGATCCTAGCGGTCGTTCAAGCAAGTCCTCGGCTGCGCTTTGCATGTAGTGGGGATCATTGCATCCCTTCGTTTGAGAACTTCTTTCCCAAGGTCTTAGCTGTATTACAGTGGAGGATTATTCCGACGTTCGAATACATCGGCAATCGGTTTCACCTTTTTCCCACCACTTTTGACCCGATCATTTCGAATGCGCGTTCAAAAACCCCCGCTTCCCCCTTCTCGTACGCCCACCAAGAGAGCCTGCAACACTCGCCAAACCTTGGAAGTCATGGGTGACGCGCTCCTCAAAGCCCAAGGGGGGATCAAGACGAGAAAGGCTACGAAGGATGTTCAGGCATCGCCAGCTGCCAGATCAACTAAATCCGATGGAAAGCCTAGCGTCGATGACTTGAAAGACACCTCGACTCCGCAAGAAGCCCGTCGTCACGGGTTTGCCGCCACTCGGGACAAGTACATTCAGTGGTCTCTGCTCATCATTGCGTGGTTTATTCGATTCTATAGGCTTGGTGAACCAGCCGCTGTAGTTTTCGATGAGTTCCATTTCGGCACTTTTGTTGATAACATCCTCTCCGGTGCGACTTACTTTGATATTCACCCTCCACTCGGAAAACTTACGCTAGCGTTTTTCGGATGGCATGTAGGTTATCGCCCAGATCCCGACTTCGGTTACGACGAGATTGGGAAAGAATACAACGCGGTGTTGTACTATCCGCTACGTGAAATTGCTGCTGTGTTTGGAGTAATCACTGTTCCGCTAATGTATGCCACTGCACGAATGTTGGGAATGTCCTGGGTCGGTGCTATCGTATGCGCTGGGTTTTTCTGCTTTGATAATCTGAACATTATCGAAAGCAGGTTGATATTGATGGATTCACAAATTACATTCTACCTAGTTCTCTCGCTTTACTGCGCTTTTAAACTATGGAAAACAGCACCCCGTACGTGGTCGCGGTTCTTTTGGCTCTCGTTAACAGGATTTGTGTGCGGGTGCTCGATAAGTGTGAAGTGGACCGCGTTGGCTACTCCAGGTCTCATTGCGATTGTCTCCTTCTTTGCTCTACATTTCTTGGACGAACCGTTGACTTTGCTCGAATGTGCATGGGCGGGTTTCATAGGTCTGGGATGGTATGTTGTACTCTTTTACATTCACTTTAGGACTATGACGCACACAGGACCAGGAGTGGGTTTCTTCAAGCCCGATTTCCGAGCAACCCTGATAGGAGAATCAACTTATGATCCAGGGTTAAAACGGGAACCTTTTCATAAGTTATTGATATATCTAAACAAGTATATGTTTACTGCTAACGCAGGCATAACAACGAGGCATCACTGGGAGAGTTATTGGTATCAATGGATTGTGAACTGGCGTGGACTCCTCTACTACAACAAAGATGTTGATGGGAAGTGGGCTTCAGTTTATCTTCATTGTAACCCCATCGTATGTATTGCTTGCACTGCTTGTGTCGTTACCTTCATAGTGTCAAGGCTTTTTGCCGTACGTTACAGGAATCTGAAACTTTTCAAGCCCCAGACTCGAGTCTTGCTGGCTTCTGCGATGCGCTCTGGTACGTTTCTGTTCTGGGGCTGGATAATCAACCTGTTACCTTACATCTTGGTCGATCGCTCCGCGTTTGTATACCATTACTTGCCGGGGTTGATCTATGCGCAGCTTCTCGCTGGTCTTATGGTTGATCAGCTTCCAATCAGTTTGAGGGTTATTACAATGCTCATTTTAATGTCAATGGTTATCGCTGTGTTCGTGATGTACATCCCGTGGATTTACTGCATCCCGCTCTCCAGTGAGGGCCATGATCGACTACGATGGTATGGTAGATGGGATTAGAATGAATCTTTGAGGCCGTTGAGGGAGCGTTCCCGGCACGCTTATTCGACAACGTTCGCGTTCTCAAAAATAAAGTGGCGAACAGTGTTAATATCCACTAACTGAAAACTGATTCGTTCTAGTGAGAGCTGCAGATTACGCATTGATCAGAGTTGTGAATCGAGACGTTTTCCATACTTCTTTTTTAGGAGATAACGTGCTTCCCATGGAACGATAACCCCTGACTAATACATTGACACTTGAGGAACTATTCATGGTCATCTGTATTATGTTTCTCTTAATCGAGAGAAGCTCATCTTATTGCCTTAATGGAACGCCCCAAGAATCTCGATTTTCGCTAGAGGACGGATTTATGTAATTGACATTGCAAGCCCATGCGGAGAATTGACGGAAACTGTCAACCTTGTTGTTTCCTTGAGGGGTTGTCTCGTTATGCGAAGGTAATTGACGTTTGTTAGCAAAAAGACAAGCGATAGCTAAGGTTGACTCAGATCCGTGGGGCTCATCGCAAAGTACGAACATTTCGCTCTATGTGAGAAACACTGGTTGTGTTTTAGCCAAGACAACCCAAACAGTTTCGCTTTGTATAACCAATGCATCGTGGCTCGCTTTTCATGTAGGCTCCGTTGATCCATTAACATCATCTGCTAGATGATTGCGAAAGAATTTTGAGGCCGCTGCGAGAAAAGAAGGACTTGTTTCTGACCCGGCTTCTGATAAACTTAGAACCTGTGACAAGTGGTATGCGACGTTTTCTTTAAGATATAGCTCTTCCTCCGTGCTCCGTTGTACCTTGGTATGATTTGGGATCGCTTCTTCGGTGGAACCATTCTCAGTCGTAATCAAGAAAGAGTTGAGCAGCCTCTGGTGCCATATTCTGATTCCTTTTCCATGCTTGGCCTCATGGCTGCAGTAGTCTACCACAATATCAGGAATGGAAATACCAAGTTTACCCTTTCTCATTTCTTGGAGAACAAGACAAAGTCTCGCCAGAGATTGAACTACTCTTACAGCTTCTTCCTTTTTGTCTAGGCCCCAAAGCCGTTGCAGAATAACGAGTGGTACCCATATACCCTTCTTAAACAATGCAAGGGAGCATACGGCGTCAAGGGCAGTTACGCCCATGTTCCAGTCTCTACTTGAAGATACGTCACGCACACACGCATCCATCGTTTTGAATAAGCCACATATTTCTCCGAATTCATCGAAGTTGCTAGTGAGATAAGTCTGGTAGTGAAGCCACATAGTATTGCGTCTTTCTTCAGTGTTGGCGGTGGTCAATAATCGCTTGATCGCTCCGCCAACTACTGCAAGGACAAGCGGCATTCCTGAACACTTCTTCAAGATAAAGTTGGTAGGGAAATCCTTCTTGGCGCATACGGAATCAATATATGAACGACCAAATGCGGAATGTGCGCAAAATATGTCACGGGACACGTCGCCTAAAGGCCGGCGAAGCTGGATCTGCAGCACGGATGCGCCAGCGAAAGAACGAGCAATGCTGACGCTGCGGGTGGAGGATAAGATGGTCATACGACCCAATGCTCTTGCATGTTTACGCATAGTTAGAATGGATAGGATGTGCAGAACTTTGGGGGTACTTTCGCAGAGGTTATCTAGGATGAGCAAGAATCGCTTCTCCTTCAAGAAACGTTGGATGGACTCCATGCATTCGTCATAATCACGCTTTCGATCAAGCAGATTCTCAATTCTCTTAGCAGATGTGGAACCACCCAACCGGCGCATGACCTCGAAAAGATACGTGAAAGTTGCCTCGACAGTGACCCCTGGACCCAAATGAACAAGACATATGCCGTCGCGAAACACACCGTGAACTTCGGGATAGTACGCCAGTCCGCGCAGAATGACAGTTTTACCGCATCCAGGCAAGCCAACCACGGCGACTGAACGTTTGTCAGATATGACAAGATTACACACGCTTCGCTCGATCCTGGTGGATGATTCCGAAAAGTCGAGAACGTAATGCGCCGGATTCTGACGTACTGCGATAAAGGCTGGTCGAACATATCCCAGACGTCGCCGCTTCAGACGCGGCCTTGCGAAAGGTTTGCAATCCTCGTCGCTGGGCTTGGTCGACGAACTGGCTTGGCCGATGTCCATTTTGCGGCGCAATTTGAGGGGGACTGTTGGAACGATGGGGCGGAGATGCCAAGATGAGGTGCGAGTGCACGCTGCACGTTCCGCAGAGTCGCAGCTCACATGCATGCCCTCTGGGAGGCGGAGTATAGAGAATGCACCATGACATACATGCTGAACGTCACGGGGAAAAGCTGTGGCCGGAAAATGGGCGTTCGCACTGTTGCGACCATGGCTCTTTTGAAGGGCACTCTGTATCATATTCAAAAATTATGGCGGGAGGCTGTCTTCATGTTCCAAAACCGGGGGGATGCTAAAGTTTTCATTGCGTTACCTGGGAGGCACTGCCCTCTTCGGACCCGCTCAAGTTATGACTTTCACCTGCATCACGCCTCTCCAGGTTGAAAATCGTCAGTGAACGCTTCTAAAACCTGACCCAAGTTGGGGTCATGGTCTCGCTGCCGAATAGAACCAAAGAAGACATAGAGTTCATGTGAGATTTTTGCCTTTTCATGCTCCCTCCGTCCACATCGAAAACCAGGGGGCATCATTTGTCCTGCGTTCGTCCCTATATTTCGCAATGGGCAAAACAGCTGCTCATTGCGGCCATAACGAGGTCATGATAATCTCGCTTCCTACTTTCCGCTTGCACTTGCCCACGAAAGCGCACCGATTCAGTCTGCGAAGCCCTTGAACCTCACTGTCAATGCATCGTGAACGGTCTAGTCAATGGATGTGACGCGTTAATATGGCCCGTGTATGTACCTCGTTCGTAACTCGCTCGCACGACATACGATTTTAGCATCCGTGCTGAGCACCTCGCGACCTTCACAAATTGCTTTTCGGCCGATCCTGTACTCTATCAGGACATCACTGAGTTTCATCCCTTCTGTTTTGTGCGTGGTTTGTCATTCGTTTTCAGTTCGTAACCTTCTTTATCCTGTTTTCAGCGCCATCTGTACAAGATGCTTCGCCCTAGTGCAAATCTCAAACACTTCCAAACAATTGGAGGCGGGCAAGATGTACCGGTCACCTCTAGAATATCGAACGACTCGTGTGTGCTCATCACCGCTCTCGCCAGCGGGGTCATCGATGTGTACACCCGTCCTTGCATCTCAGCAATGTTTAAGAAGACCGAAGCTTCCTACACGAAGCACGAACAAGATGGATCTCAGCCAACAGCACTCGCTCTTCAAGACGGGGGGGCTCAGGCTGTTTCCGGTGATGATCTTGGCTTTCTTCATGTGTGGTTGACGAGTGACCCGGAGAAGTGCACTTCAAGACAGTGTGGATATGGTCCGGTGTCTGACGTGGCGATAAGCAGCCACTACTTGTTGGTGTGCTTCAAGGGAACCGCTGAAAAGGATGGGTGCATGGTTTTGATAAAGAAGGGACTCAATGTTAAAGATGATTGGGAGCCAGTTAAGGTGTACAAGCCTGGAAAATACTCAAAGTGTGCACTGTCGGAGAAACTGAAGCTCAAGGAACTCAACGTGGTCTATTTTCACAACAAGAGTCTTATCTACGAGAAGAATCCACAGGACACAGATGAGCAGGCATTTGAATACCTTGAGGGCATGAAACCATTTTTTGTGTGTCGCAATGCCGCGTGCTTCAAAGCACTCGTGTTTGCGGCGTTGGTTCAGCGGTATCTGGTGCTTTGGGACCCACGACATCCCGTGGTCGAAGGTAAGAACCCCTTCCTCTTCAAACTGAAGTCATCTGATAGGGTTGCCTTGAACAAGACGTCATCCGCATCTTCCGTTTGTGATGGTCGCATGTTTATTGCTACCGTTTTCGAGAACAAACTGTGTATAGTTACTTTGGAAAGGGAAATTGAGCGGAAGTCAGACACGTCAGCAAGGGGTGAGAACAAGGACACTCTCACGAAGCCTACAGTTTTCCAGGCGGTGCAAGAACTGATTAGTGGAAACCCAGAACCGGTCGACACTCTAATGGCAGCAGTAGACTCTGTAGAACATGAGACCGAGCTGACTTCGAAGGCCGGTACAGCCATCATCAAGGAGGATGCTACAGAAACAGTTTCCGAAACTCCAAAAGACGCTACGACCGAGGACGCTTTGGAGGCGTCTCCAACGCCTGAAGCAGATGCTAATTACAAAGAAATCGCCAACGAAGATCTCTCTACACCGAAATTGGTAGCCAGAGAATTATTGCTCCCGGACGATCCAGAAAGGGATGAAGGCCATGACGACGTAGTCGTCACTGACGGAGAAGACAATGAAGAAGTTGTGGAAGATCCAGAAGGAATGGCTCATGAATTCTGGGGCTTATTCTAATAGATTCCTGGCTTTTTTTAACCTTAGCTTCACAGATATGAGGCAAGGGCGCCTGAATCGTGAAGATAAACATTGGAGTTTTCCGCTGGTGTACGAAGTGGTCATGTCTGATCGTTACATGGTGTAATTGACATAGTTTGCTCAAGGGTTGCAAGCTGTAACGATAGCTTGAGGAACAGTTCATGAACATGATGATCCACATGCAAGTATTCCTCAACTTTGAATACTGGTCGACTCAAGGGAACGACGAACGACGATTCTGTCTCTTTTCCTCTCGTAACGGCAGTGTGGGATGTTGCACGAGTCTTGGCAACCGCTTAGTAACACCAGGTATCACCGCAGTTCTCTAACTTTCATTTTTACATAGTTTCGTAATGACAATTCCTCGCAGAAAACCTTGCATTCTTTGAATTAAATCGATCAGAACACGGCATAGAGATCGGAAGTACCGTGTTAGCAACAATCTTATTGCGTACGTCTCCGAAGGCCAGCGGAGCACTAGCTAGTAGAGATGGGTCTCGAACGAACGAGACCTTTATTTTTGAGGAGAGAGGGTGTGCCACTAAGCGGGCGCAACGTTGGCTCCCACGATAGGTCTCTCCTAAAAAAAGTCAATAACTTCTTTGCGCAACGCCTTTCTAAATTCCGGAAGAGAAAACCGTTGTCTCTGTGCTGCGGCAGCGTACCGTCGGTACCTTGCAGAGATGTAGAGCGGCGAAGCACAACATGATCAGATGTTTTCCTCAAGTTCGTGCCCCACGTGCAACGTTGTGGTCTTTGCTAACATATGAGGCTAAGGGAACCAGATGAAGGACGTGCACAGTGTGGAACTGCGCCGTTCGTCCTCAAAAATATGTGGTTGCGGAACAGGCTAGTGCTTTTCATTCGTTTTCTGAGCGATGATTTCACGTCCAGCTCAGACGCGACGTCCAACAAGACTTCGTGCTTCTTCTCTCAGGTTCTTCCTTGCGCCACCCGACTTACCAAGTTTGTCGACGCGCTTGTTCTGAATGACACCGCAGTTGGCTCGGACAATTAATTCACAAAGAAGGTTCTTTGAGGAAACTCGATGTCAACCATCTTCGAATTCCTCAGCAGAATGGCTCGAAGCACATCGTCACCGCGCATCAATGCCTTGACTCGTTCCAGTTTGGCTAGGGAGGGCTCAAATACGCCCTTATTTCTGAAGTATAATCGATCGCCATCTCGAAGTCTAGAGAATTCACGTTCCCAGATAGCCAACAAAGTCGGCCCAAATGATGATCCAAAAGCATGATCCTCAGCCATAAGACCAGGCCATGCTTCAATTCTGTCAGGAGTGCGATATACTCTTCGCAACTTTGACTGAACAACTGGGCTTTTTGAAATTTCTTCGAAGGAAGCTGCTCTTCTCCGACCAAACATGGCTCGAATGGTGTTGTACGACGGCAACGCATGATCTCGACCTCTCTGCAGATTAAGAGCGATGAGATCGAAGTTGTCAGACTCCCCTTCAATGCCAGTGAATAAAAAGTTTCGCAAGGCATCTACAACAAGAAGATCCACTTTCTGTGCGCGACTTACAAGAGCACCACGAAGGAACTGTTCAACGCCAAACTGCATGAAGAAAGTTCTCTCACGGAAGAAAGAGGAACGCAAAGTGAAGGGTTGAAGGAAAAAGTTGCCTGCCCCTCTGCGATTAATCCTGTTCCCTACCATCGTGTGACCTACTCGAAAGGCAGCCGTACTAAAGGTCAAGCTGATAGTTGGATTCACGGCTTTATCAAAGCCTCGATACGCAGGCATACCTTTTCCAGTTATCGACGGATACCACTCCTCAAACACTATCTTTTGCCATTGAGCTTCATTGATCTTCTTTGCATTCTGAAACAAAAGCTCGTCATCCATAAACGGAAACTCTTCTTTAAGTTCTCTGGCGATGGAGTTGTGTTCTCTCAAGAATATCGTGTGAATTGAGGTTAACAAAGGATGTTCATTGGCACGATGATCACCGGCCAGAAAATATCTTTTCCCGGAGTTCGGGGGGGCGTTGACAAAGTCAGTATTGGCAGGCAAAAAGTCGTCTGGACCGGTTTTCATTAAACCGTCACGCATGGTACGAAGGAAGTTGCTTCTCATTCGATTAGGGCCATAAACGTTGGCGAGATCAACAACGGAGCTAAGCGTATTCTCTGGCCGCTCAATCCTGCCTTCTTGATCATCTCTAACACGCACGGATCGTTTAAAAGCCAATGACTGGCCATGTCCTCCAGCGTAGTCTCCTGTGGCGATGGGAATAGGCATGAGTTCCTTATTATTTGTTGGCGTTGAAACGAGTGTGTGATCCAAGAACTGTCCGATAAATGTCGTAAGTTCGTTCAAACCCCTCTCATCGAAGGTTTCCTCTGCTTGAGAACTCAATATATTGGAAATATCTCGTGGAGACCTCAACTGCGACCCAGTTGGGACAGCAGAAGTGAGAGATTTGAAGTACGAAAATTGCGGACGATTGGTAGAGCCCCACAACTTACTTTTTTCAGAATAGTTGTTTGTACAAGTTCCATCTAATTCTCGGAATCGCAGATTGCAGGTCGTGCGTCGTCTAGCGTTGAAGACAAAACTATCCGGCTGAACAGGGGTCATTGCCGACACGTCAGCACCATTTCCAGACGGCGGCTGGGCGTTTGCATAAGAACAAAGAAGAACAAAGAGAACAGGGGTGAGAGTCATGTTCGAGAAAAGAAACTTCCTGCTGATAAATGCCACGACGTGAATCGCTTTTAACATTTCGGCAGGAAAGACCGAAACCCTTCGCGCAGGTGATGAACGCTTTAATAGTTTCGATGAATGTGAAGCGAGACTTTCGCCGCGAAATAGTTGAAACTGAGAAACGTAATGGAATATATGCTTCTCGACTTCGCAAGAAAGTGAAACGGTGAATGGGATGGACGATAGTCTTCCTCAGGTCCGGAGGTTCGGTTTGTGTTGATGGCTGGATGATGCACTGGTGCAGGTGAACTCTTATCTATAAGAATAAGACATGGAAGACGACGAGAGGCACGCTCGAAACTCAGTGGAAGAAAAAGGATTTGTTGTTCGAACAGACAAAACGGGTGGCTTCAGTGTGAAGGAGGCGCAAGGATGTAAACCACCAAGCAGACACAAGACCGACTGTAAACGCAAGTTGTGGAGGCATGATTTCTGGATTCGAGAACTTTATCGTTTGTGCTTGGTTCACCAACAAGCGAAGAGTATTCGTGTATGTGGCAGCCAGCGGCGTTGGCAGAGGAGAGCTAAAAGCTTCAAGACGGAAGCGTTTTAAAGAATTCTGCAGACAGAACCGACAGGTGAGCAATTTGCTTAGAATATTAACGTTGAGATCTCGACCAGCCTCGAATACAGACGAGAGTTGCTCAACTGTACCATTGTATGCCTCTAGAAACCAGTCTCGAGAGCAGATGATCGGGGTCTCGGGTGAATTCTTGAAAGTCCTCACAGACATGACAAGACAAGTACAGGGGTACAACTCATTTGTCCATCGCCAGCTTTCTGCGACTACTGGGGAAGAGACTGTGCTGGCTACAGGGTTAGGGGGTGAGGGTTCTCTCAAGACAGGATCTCAAGACAGGATCTCAAGACCTACAAAACACCATAGCTTGACAGTATTTGAATTACCGTGTGGCTGTGATCGGCACGGCAATACCCCCTGGTTTCTAAATACTTCGCATAGAGCCGTCCTTGATGTACTCCACAAATTCAAGAGGTCTCAAAGACACGGCACGCCTGAAGCAGCGTGGGGTTGGAAATAGGTATCAAGCTTCCTCGAAGATTTGGGCATGGCATCCGCTCTGTTGCACAAATCTGTAGCTACGAAATGGTATTTAGTCTTAACTACAAAGAGAAAACCATAATAAGGCTCCGGACAAGCACGAAGCCAATAGTGGAAAACGATTTCCAAAGATGTGTCTGCTTCGTAAGCAAGAGCTCTATAACACGACATAGAGTTGGATGAACGATAGGAAGGTACTGAGTCAGTACTACTGACCTTCTCGGAAGAGAGAAGTCAGCTCTTCACTGTATTTGTACTTTTCCTACGATTTCTTCTCGTACACGAAGTTGACAGACTGTATATTCGGTTTCTAAACGCTTAGAACATCGTGTAACCATGAAGACGGTCATCTGTTTCTATCGATATTCGTAGGCCACCGGTTCACTTCTCAGTGATTGCATGGCTCGAATTGAGATGGCGATGTCGATGTCGATGGCACCTTAGGTTAGGCACTGTACTTCGGCTCGCCATACACACGAGTACATGCATGCACGAATACCATTAAACTTCAAGAGAAGAGTGCAGGGAAGCAGTAGTTTCAGCAGATTGCCGAACTGCATTCAAGAAAATCATTACCCATCGAATGAACAGTGACTAACGAAAGCATCACCTGATCGTCACACGAGACTCACTACCGAAGGGAGTAAGTGACGGATAATAAGTTATCTCAAGAATTTTGAGCTCTTTGAGGTCGTTAATGTCACAAAACATCAGTTTCGTCGCGTGTGAGTCGTTTGGAACGCCACAAAGACGCCGCACAGCCCCAAATGGCGCGTCCATCAAGGAGCGGGCTTGGCTTATGTGAAACGAAATTCTGGACTTGTGGAGACACAGAAAACCGCGACTCAGTCGGACCAGTAAGTTTTTTATTATTTGAGAGGGCTACCACGCAAAAGACAAGACATCCAGCGTTCTTCCCCTATACTGTATCTCTGATCTCCCTATCTTTTTTTTTATCGATAGGCAAAGTATACACCTGTAGCTAGACGTGGAGGTCCAAGGTAGAGGCACTTCTACATTTGTTTAAACGTAGTCGAAGTTCGTTCTTCGTCGCTGAGATACTCGGTACTCAAAACAATTTGCGTGTCAGGCTGCCTGACTCAGGCATCCATTGCCCTTTATCTATGATTTGGTCCAAATCATTTCGATCGTTGAAAGCGGACTGCCAAGCCTCTGGAGCACGTGAGGAGGGGTGCCCGAAAGAAACGCTCTGCTCTTGCATAAACATCTTAGGTTGATAGCATTGTTTGTTTATTCAAACAAACTGAAAGTGTATGCATTATTAAGTGATAGATATCTCAGAGGCCCGGATGTTTAGAATTTAGTTTTCTAATATTGTGATTAGATATGTTTCAAGAGAAGTAGAAGGATGTGAGTTTGGCAAGAAGGAAAGAGCAACGAGTTCGAAGGGTTAAAGGGTTAGCTGCAGATTGTGACGTTGTACTAGAATCAAAAGACCGCAAGCCCATAAGCCCACAAGCCCACAAGCCCACAAGCCCGCAATTGAGCTGTTGGGACAGGTAGTGCGTAATACGTAGCTCGAGCCAGGCTGCTGCAGGATGCCGTACGCACTTGTATACCGTGCCTAATTTTAGACAGTGTGTTCTATTGTGCACAAACCATGGCACAAACACAACTCGTGCCTCGGATATCGGTAAATCGGTAAGGCTTCCTTCTCTTGTCTATATTTGCAGTTACAGACACGTTAGTGGTGAAGACGGCTCGTGAAGGGCAATGCAGCCAATCGGAGATCAGGATCAACTCCTCTACTTGGCGGAATTACATTGGGTGAGAGTATACTTGGGGCTTCGAAGGGCATATGCCGAAGGCCACCCATGTGTGCGGCGCTGTGCACGTTGTGGGGCAGAGATTCTCTGCCTGAGAAGTTACAGCGCTTACAGCCGTAGGTTTTCGATTGGGTTTTTTTTTTGATGTGTAAGCAGCAGAGTGTTTTGTTGTTGTCCTTCGGAAACTCCTCATCGGGGCGGATGGCGGACTGGAGAACTGAATTGGATGTAAATTTACGAAGGGTACACACCAGGACATCTTCACACATGGCAGAAAAGAAAGGGTGCTGAGGAATAGAAAAACGAAGGCGCTTTGATGACGACGACGACACAACCATGATGTGTCTCAACAATCTGCGGACAGCGGCAAGTCAACAGTGTTTGTAGTGTTACATCTACAAGAAAGCAGTAACATTAGCCGCCGCACAAGCCCCCTTGCCCGAACAACCCAAATTGTCACATATCGACCAAGAATAACTTGGCACAAGCTAACGAGAGGTGCGGCATGGCGACGGCAGAGAACGTGGATCAGCACTGCCATACTTTGAATTGCATCGCCAAAGGTTGCGCACGAGCATGCGACACGTCGCATGCTTACCGTGTATAACGCGCTCGCATTCGGCACCATTGTAACAGTTATCGCGCGTACAGCCATCTGCTTTGCGTCTGATAACGAGTCCCACAGCCGATATCATGAACTCTTCGCTTGCGCGCCGTTGTCGGCAAAGGACACCTTGTCCGTCGTCCCACCGCGTTCAAGCTGGAGGCGTCGCTGTGAAAGATAACATCTGTTGAACGTCCCAGTTGCTCACTGAGTTTCTTCGCTGTGCTTTCTCTGTTCCCAGCGTTTCACTTTCACCAACCCCCATGAAGTCTCCCAACGTGTCCGTTCTGTCTGTGACGTTGTTGATCGTGCTTGTACTAATTTTATTTGCTTCAGGGCGCTACGAGTCGCTCATGCCACAACTGAAGACTTCGATGGAAGCCCCCTTTTTTTCTGATACTTCGCTGACTCCCATTGAGAAAAAGACATGCATTGTGTACGAACGCCCTCCTCGTACGGGTTCAACGACGATCGGAGAGGCCCTCGAGAAGTGTTTGTTACCTCTGGGATATGAGCAGCCGTCGTGGAGGGGGTTCGAGGGGCGAACGAGCGTGATATCGGACATGCTGCAGCTGCCTTTTGACCGAGTTATGGCGGTGTCACGCCACTTTTACATGAATCATACTACTTTGAAGCAGCTGCGGAGCGGGTGTGAGTCACTGCTGTACATTACCTCGACAGCTCCGATGAAGCAACGAATATGGTCTCTTGTCAAGTACCGACAGTTTCAGAAACATGGAAATACATCCTTGAACAAGGAACAAGTACAGTCTGCTATCAAGGACTTCAAGAGAGAGAAGAAACAGATTGAGATTCTGAATGCGTATCCGTATGTGTACAATCTTAGCCGCGTTGTTGACATTGAGGAGAATGAACGTATTGAACCGGACTACGTGATTCGAAAATCAAAGCTGGCGGATGATGTCACAGCTCTGTTGCACTCTTTCGGATGCAAATCGCATGTCGTCAGTCAGAATATGCATCTGGCAAAGCATCAAAAAGTGCTGGAAAGCCTTGAGGTGGATGACGACGACGCTTTACATTCTCGACTCATGCATTTTGCTGAAGAAAGGAATTCTCTGGGGCTAAGGAAGTCATTTGATTTCGGACGTTGAGGGGGAATGCGTTTTGCACCTCTTTTAAACAAATACCTCTCTCGAAATCACTTCAAGCCAAATAGGATTTTGGCATCTAACATTTTACTACAGCTTGCAATTACATGTACCGTAGAAAGTGACCGCTTGTTGTGAGAGCATGCATGATTGTACAGTACTAGAGGCTAAGAGAAGCATTCTCCGCCTGCAAACTAGTAAACAGTAAGCAACCTTTGACGGCACAGATTCGCCGTCGGCAGTCCACAACGGATGTGACTGCAAAACATTCTTAATTTGGAAAAGCTAAAAACAAGAGAAGAGGAAGCCGTGGACAAGACTCGCCGCAATTCTGCCTTGTCACAGCTGTGAGTCATGGAATTATCTATTCCCCTTGTATCTTCTTCGTACGCTCGGTGGCCCCGGATACGGAAAACGGGGCGCGTTTATTCCACCGTTTGTTCGCAAGGAAGGTGAGCCAGAATCAACAGTATTATAGAATTTATAATATAACATTTAATGTATAACCTGAATCTCAACTGTCAGCACAGGGCAGATCGAGCGCCGTGGCACGCTTCAGAATGCTGCTGTTGTACACGTTTTGTCCTTGTCCACGGTGTCAACGTCAATGCGCTCCTTAGGGTGGCCTGCAATTGGCGCCGATCGTCACGCCTCGATGATCTGCGCGTGCTCACGCCTCCACCGATGGCATTCGCCGTGCGTGCGTTGCTCCGCTGCCGACGCATCGTCTGTTCTCGCCAGGCCCTCCATCTCCGCCTCCCCCGCTCCCTGCACAATGCGACCGAAGCATCTTCCGCGCCGCCTTCGCGTTCTCGTGTGTTTGGCATCATTGCCCACATAAACTCGGGAAAGACGACAACATCCGAGGCCATGCTCTACCACGCCGGCGCCCTTCGTCGCATGGGGAACGTCGATGCCGGCGACACCAGCATGGATTATCTTCCTCAAGAACGACAGCGCGGAATTACCATCTCAGCCGCGTCCACATGTCTGCCGTGGCGTCAACATCGCTTCTTCATCGTTGATTCGCCGGGACATCTTGATTTCACATATGAGGTTGAAACCTGTCTCAGAGCCATTGACTCCGTTCTTGTTTTACTTGATGCTGTTGCTGCTGTGCAGCCGCAAACAGAAACGGTGTGGCGACAAGCCAATGCCAATAATCTTCCGCGCCTCGTGTTTGTCAATAAGATGGATCGTGATGCTGCCGATCTTCATCGCGTCGTTCGCAATTTGCAACAATCGTTTCATGCCTCACCTGCCGTCTTACATGTACCGATCTTCAATCAAGGCGTCTTTATGGGTAGTTACGATCTATTGCACACTTTCCCGACACATGACACCGATGAAATGCAGCTGATCCCGTCTGTTTCCGACGAATACCACGCGCCCATCCGAAAAGCCGCTGACCATCTTCTTGAAACAGTTGCCGATGTTGACGATCAAATCATGAGTCTTTATCTCGACGGCCAGCCCATTACACGACAACATATGCAAGCGGCTCTTCGTGGGGCTTGTATCTCGAACAAGATAGTTCCTGTTTTATGCGGGTCGTCGCTGAACCGTATCGGCGTAGAACAGCTTATGGACGCTGTCGTTGACTACTTGCCAGCTCCAACCGAAAGATCGGCTATAAAGGCCCGTTCTGTCGACAAGCATAAGTCATTGAGCCTGCCCATATCCAGTGAAGCTCCGTTCGTTGCTTATGCGTTCAAAATCACGTATGACAGACATCGCGGACGACTTGTTCACCTTCGCGCATTCACCGGCTCGCTTCCGGATGGGAAGAAGCCCTTGCTTAATACTACTCAAGGAGAGGCAGAGATGCCCACAAAACTGCTTCGGGTCATAGCGGACAAATTTGTTGAGATAGATAGCGTCAATACTGGGGAGATATTCGCGGCGGTAAGTTCCTCTCCCACCTTTCCCGCGCAAGCCGCAACTTGGTGCTAACTACGCTGATTACAAAAAAAAAACACCGTCCTAATCGCTCCAGACTGGCTTGCGACACACTCAAACCGGTGACACTATTATGCTCAAGCACAGTCCAAAATTATCGCATGTGGTCATGGAAACTGTTCGTCCACCCCCAGCTGTGTTCACCGTAGCTCTGTCCGCTGAGACTAGCTCACAGGAAAAAGAATTGGAGCAAGAACTTCACCGTGTCGTTCAGGCAGATGCATCCCTTGAAACCAGAGTGGACGACGAAACGGGTGAAACTCTTCTATCTGGGATGGGCGAGTTACATTTAGAAGTAACAATTGAGCGAATGAGACGCGCTTTGGAGTTCCCGCTACATGTATCCAAGCCTAGAGTCGCGTATCGCGAAAGCATTACATCTTCAGCTCGTAGAACGGAAGTATATGACACGGTCATTGGCACACAACAACTATACGCGTGCCTTGAGATTTTTGTTGAGCGCTTGGAAGACGACCAATACCACAATGAGATTGTGGTTGACGGATTCTCGTCGAAGGATGAAAGTGAAGCCGTTCAACAAGGACTAGAGGCTGCCCTCGGGCGAGGCGTTTTGCTTGGAAACCCTGTGGCAAACGTCCGAGTACATGCCTTGAAAGGCAATAACAATGCGGCCGAAGTCGACCCAGTTGCCCTTCGCGCGTGCGCTAGAGAAGCTCTGCACAACCTGCTTTCTGAATGCTCACCGACGCTACTAGAACCAGTGATGTTAGTGGAGCTGAACGTGCCGGAAGAACATGCAGGTGATATTATTTCAGAACTGTCACATCCTGTTCGCAGGAGAGGCCTTATCGAAGTCGTTGAGCGGGTGGTGCATAACGAAAAAGCAAAGGACGCTAGACATCTGTGTATGATTCGCGCAAGCGTCCCACTGGAAGGTCTGGTGGGTTGGGCGAGCAAAATGCGATCACTCACCAAAGGCCGAGGGGACATGAGCATGGAATTCGCTTGTTATAGGGCCGTGGACGACTCAACCAAACGGCGGGTTGTAGAGCAATGGTGCGGGATCTGAAGTTTGATCTCTATGGAGGCGGCGCATCGTATTCGAAATTGCGAAAGTCATCCGCATATAGTTTGACGATATGCGAAAGCACGCGCTTATCTCTCCATTCTCTTGGCAAGGCACCCGGGTCAAACACGTCTGAGTTGGTGAAAGTCCCTCCGGTTATAGATAGCTTTCTGTTCAACTTCGCAACGTTACTGGCGAATGACTCCACATGACCGGAAAGATGATACTTGACTAAGGAATATGCACATGAGTCAGTTTGCGAGACGAAGCCCTCAGAGAGTTTAGGCAAATGTGAGAGAAAGGTGACGAGGAAGCGAGGAGTCAATAGTTGCATGACTCTCTCGTCCTCTCCAAGTGGAATCCCTCTCACTCTCGATACGAAAGATCTGTAGGACTTTGAATCCAGTCCGTCCTTCGTTGCGTTTTGATACATGACATGCAGCCTTGTCAGCGGATGTTGGACAAACAAGAATCGGTACACACTCGCACTGTAGAGTAGCCTTTCGCGATCTCGGATTGAGAACTGAGAAAGAGATCTTAGGGTGTACACCTTGGCGAGATGGTTGCGAAGGGGAGCATCCCAGTTACTGCTCATTGAGCAATACACACCTCTGGCTCTATCATTGTCGTCCACCAAAACAAGGAGTCGATTAACAAGCGAAGAAGTCAAGAATGTCCTCGGGAACAGCATTGGACCGGTGAGCAAATCTGTTGACCGCCATTTGAGTGAAGACGGAATGAATGATGCGGGTGGGCGAGGGTGTTCCTTCCGGCGCTGATCGAGCTCGTTGAGCGGGACGAGCGATTCGTCTTCAGGATGCTCTCTTGCTTGTCTGCGCTGGATGCCGAGGTAGACTTGGTCGATTGGCACCCGGTCACCGCAGGAAAACGTTTGCGGCTGCGAGGCACGGCGAAAGATGCTGTAGAGGAGGACGAGGGCGGCGACAATGGCGACGAAACGGCGGAGAAGGAAGCCCGTGGTTGGGGTTGCTCGAGGCTTCCGGGTGCGGATCATGTCGGAGAGATGATCGGTCTGTAACGAAGGTCGCGAGACTGTCGTGTGCAACAAAGTGGCGGATGTACAGTATTCAAAGGTGAACAAAAAAAGCGCGGCGTTTATTTGGGGCTCGGGCCACGTGCCAGCGCTGCTGTACGTTTGCAAACTTGTCAGCATTCAGCAGGCGCAGCAGCGCACGCCTGCAGGCGTGAGGTTCTGCGGAGATACCGGGATTGCGTTCACCGCCACTTCCCCTTCCGACGACTAGTGTTTTGCAGTGTTGTGCTGCCAGATGGAGTGCAGTAGCTCACAAACTCGCCCGCAAAGACTGCAGCAGTACTCGCCATTGCGCTCGAAATAGTTGAATGCTCGTTCCATTTCATCCGTGAGGTCGCGGCCCATGTGTTCTCCCTTCAGATGACAGGCCAGTCCGTTGCCGTCAGGGAAGTAAAGCTCACAGGTGCAACATCGATACATAAAGTAACCGGAACTGGAGGTGGCCAGACGAGCCAGACTATCGGCCCTTTCGTTATCTTCATCTCCACTGTGGGCGTAAACATGTCTGTACTCAACTTGTGACCCATTGCTTTCAATGGTGTGGTCATTCGAGAAAAGCTGCTTCCAGACATCTGGGTGGGCATTAACATTAATCTTACCATATATTCCCTTTACAACATACTCGCTGTCAGTACGCACAAGAAAGTTAAACGTGCTTTCATCGTCTGGGCGTCCATCATCCAAAATGTCGTGCCTATGAGGGGCAGTTCTGCGGCATCTGCTTCCATCCGGATAAACATGCAACGGATGTCCCATCTTGACTACCTCCTGCAACAGGTTCTGCGCGAATTCCACGGCGCGTATTTCAGCGCGGCTGTTGCTCTGCGTAGGATTGCAGAAGTCACATAGTTGACGGCAAGCCTCCGCCTTGGCGTTTGGCAGACGGATTACGGCACCCCATCCTCCGACAGCGTACGGCTGGCCGTTGTGGAGAGAGGAGCCGTCTACAGTGACTACGATGTCGCGCATGGAGGTACGAATACTTCTGCACTTTTCGGGGATGAACGATGGCGGTTGGTGTTGCTATGGCTGATGCTGGCGGAGGAGAACAGATTCCAGCAGTTGCTGTGGGGCCGTCTTTTGGGGGCTGCACCCTTGTAGAACCTTAGCCTTGAAACGCCTTTCGGCATGAGGTCACAATCTGGATCACAATTCAGCTTTACTGTAAATAATTTATTGAGAAATATGACACCATCTGAGGCTCTGTCACTGAGCATTGCTGTGCACGTGCACACAGCTTTCCCGACTTTTCCAGAGAGCACGTAACGTTTCTCTCACTTCTGCATAAATTGAAGTTCTAAGAAACTCTTGTACTCTTGGATCACTCGCGCTCGTCCACACCTCCTTCGCATGATGTTTGCTCCGAGCGAGTTCGACCTTGCCCCACACAGAAGACAAATCTTCAGCTTCGAAGTGGAAAACGGCCTGGACCAGGTTCGTCAATTAGACGAAACAGCCTGGGGAACTTCCACAGACTTATGCAAAGACTTCTTCTCCAGGCACGGATGCACGCGCGGAGAGCGCTGTGCATGGCGCCATGCGCGAAATGATCGTCTGATTGTGTGTAAACATTACCTAAGAGGTCTTTGCAAGAAGCAAGACATGTGTGATTATCTGCATTCTGTTGATTATGAAAGAATGCCAGAATGTTTCTTCTTTTCAAAGTTCCAGCAGTGTTCTAATACTGACTGTCCTTATCATCACGTTGACCCTGAAAAAAAGAGAAACGAATGTCCTTATTACAGGAGAGGATTCTGTCGGCACGGACCAAAGTGTCGCCATCGGCATGTAAAAAAGGTAGCGTGCGGGAACTATTTGGCTGGATTCTGTAAGGATGGGAAGGACTGTGTGTTTGGACATGCCTGTTTTGAAATTGCACCCGCAGAAGATGACGATAAGTTCGGTAACGGAATTGACCGCTTCGGGTTCGGAAGGTCTAGAGGCCCTGCTCCGAGACTTCTTACTCGCAAGAATGGCACGTTAGCCACGGCTGCTGGAGACATGCCAAATCGTGCCTAAACGTGCGAGTCTTTGCTCAGCTCTTCTTTGTTTCTAACTTAAGGCCGTTTTCTCATGGGTGTTGTGAAAGGGAGTCGTTGGTGGCACAATGCCGGTCTTTGATACAAACAGATGGCCAATCCATCTTCAATAACCGGTTCAAGACTTAACGTAGACCAACCTCTCGTTGCGTGACGCGAAAATGAGATATTGTACAACATAAACCAAACGCATTCATACCTGGATTTCACTTGTTCCGTGCAGCTTCAGAAGAGGGCCTATTGACATGACGTGCACTCTTTGTCAACCGACGAAATCGTCTCGCAACCTTTGTGGTCCACTTAGGTACTGCGTTTTTGTCTTTCCCCGTCAATACATTTGTTCAGGTACACAACTTTCGAGTGCGCCCTCGATTCCACAAAATAACAGCCCAGTAACGGAAATCACGAACGCGAACGAAGACCTGTTAGTTGCGGGATTGAAAATTGTTACGGTTATGGGCACTTGTAATGAAAGAGTGGGCGATGAGAACATCATGAAAGGTGAGGATGGCTCGTTACTGTGGCCCGGAATCTTTGTCTTCTGAACTTTGATTTAGATGCAGTGAGTAGAACTGAGTGCCTCTTGGGTAAAGCTCTGGCCCACCCTCTCTTCTGCATAATGCCTGCGCCCATCCCCAGCGGTTGCTGACCAGCGTGAAACCCTTCGATAATGATAATTCAAAGGTTCCAACGCGTTTTGGTCACGGTAACGTCACTTGCAGCCTGGTCATGATCCCGATTTTGGCATCGGAGCAAATCTATGGTGCGCCCACGTTCTCATTCATTGGACAGAATGTGGGCTGACTTGCAATAATATCGTGGCCTACCCTTGTACTGCTATTCTGCACCGTATCAACTACGGTACGAAAACTGTTCAACCTTCAACTGAAACTCCATTTAAGCTGATACTTCTCTCATAATTTCAATAAACGTAAAGAAGTCTATCGAAAGAACGAGTTGCATGCTGGCCCCCCGCGTTATTGCTTTCGGTTCTCCAAGACTCATCTTCTTCCTCATCCCAAAGACTGAAAGCAGGCGTCGAGGAGCTCCAGAAGTAGAACTTCTGTCTGACTATCATCATGAGCGAAGGGACGCCGACCCGGCGCCGAAAAAGTTATCGCACTCACGACGCCCGTAAGGCTCTTGTTCTACGGAAGGCCTTCGACGTATATGATAAGGATAGTTCGGGTGCCATCGACCATGAAGAGCTTCGAGGTCTTCTGCAGGATTTAGGTTGGCCGTCTGACGATTCGTTTCTCCAACGTGCGATTAATGTACTGGACACAGATAACTCAGGGGAAATTGGTTTCTCCGAGTTCCTCCAGTGGACAGAATTTGCATACACCGCAAGAGTTTTGTACAGAGACGAGATGTGTTCTTCACCTGTAAGAACGCCAAGTTCCGTAGTTGATGCCTGTGAAGTTCAGGGTGCACAATCATGTGCTTGGATGCGTCGTGTATTACAAGAAAGCCCTCAACCGATACAAAAGGAGCTATCTGGTGCAGGTGCAACTCTCCCCACCGTTTTTGAAGAGCCGGAGTTTGAAACTGTATCTAAAGATGTTCATCAATGCTCAGACGAAAACAGTGCTGGCGGAGAGATCATAAACATGTTCTCGTGCAACGATGTCGCGTCTTCTCCGGATCATAAAAATGGCTATGGAAACGACAACAGTTTTGGTCAGAGAAAAGCTTCGAGTCGGGGATTGGGAGGCGATGATGAAGTTGAGTTCAGCGCACCCATAACAAAAATGGCGAAGATGGCTTTAGGACGAGATCGAGGCGCCAGCATATCGACGACGTCTCGTATCAGATCCAAATCAATTGATAACTATCGATGCTTCGGGTACTTACAACGAGGAAGATCGCATATTCGAGGAGATGCAAAGACAGTAGGACCGCGGGTTCGTTCCAAAGCTACGGCACGGATGGTTTGGGCTTGCGAACAGTTAAAAACGAAGTCGATGACAGATGATAGTGATGAAGAGGCCGTGGACACCTCCCAACATAGAAGGAATGAATCGCTGGTGACAAATATGTGTGTTGAGAGGAAAGAACAGAAAGGCGACCACAGAATGGAGGCTGTGTCGAACTCAAAACACAAGAGCAATAGATCGCGCTCTCGGAGGTTTTCTTGCGTTGGTACCTGGTCAAGGAGGTTCGTTTTTGACTCAATTGAGAGCGTTGAGGAACTAGGAGACGAAAAGGATCAAAATATGAAGAAGACAAGTTCGATATAAGGAATACGAGTTTCAACAATAGGGGTAATACGCGTAGAAACGAGGGCTGCAATCTACAGTTGGCCTAGAATCAAGAGCAGTTACTCCAATCCCTCTTTGACTGAAAACTGCGCCACACCGCAGTGATGCTGAGTAGAAAGAAGTTTGAGCAGAAGGACGTGCGGGCAAGATGCGAATGAGGACCCGTGGAAAATCCGGGGCACGGGCGGTTCTTATGCACAGCGTGAGGGGGAAAGAGTTTGACGCAGTTCGCTTCTATGCGTTTCAGAAGACACTAGAGGACTTAGCCTTGGTTCAAAAAACTGTAGATATGTATCCATTGTACACGAGGTGAACCTTGTGAATCTCCTTGAGGAGGGCGAACATTAACGTCGTCGTATGTGCAGCATCGTTCGACATAAAAATCTGTCGAGCGATCGAGGATTTCGGTCTTTAACGCGAACGATACCGCGAATCCCGTTGCTCGCTACGAAGTAGAAATGAACTGCCAAGCCCGCAACAGAGGAACGATAACAGAAGTGATATAGCCCGAAAAGCTTCTGCCTTCTTTCGGAGAGAGAACTATCTCTCGTGATAGTTCTCCTGCTGCTACTTTGTAATTTTGTGTAGCAGACTGCAGCAGAGAAGAAGAAACTGCGAATGAAGTTGCTCCGTATTTGTTCTGATCCCGGCACATGCTTGCTCCGTTATCAGTGTACCAGAAGTCGGGCGACAACGCAATATGAGTGAAGATGATCAGAGTCAGACATTCCAAGGGTAGAACGCTACTCCCAAGTTGGGATGCCAAAATTGAAGCCGATTTTGAAAACGAGGGCCCACCCCCCACAGTCGCCGCCGTCCCTCTCAGAAGTCGTCGCACGATGTACTGGGTAACCTTAACCAACATCCGCATCAGACTGCAGTCACAATACTTTCTGGACCTTGTCCGCGACTAAACAGATATTGTTTGACTGGTGCGGAAACTCAACCAAGTCAACCAGATTTTACGCTTAAGCTCTTCACGCCACTTCGTTTTGGCGTGGTGTGTGTCAAAACGCCTGAAATCGCGTCGTAAGCCACACTCAGCGAAGCTCCCAATCATGGCACAAGGAGGTCAGAAGCTGGTTGCTCGAGCTCCAAAGGGAGGAAGAGGTGTGCAAAAGCGCGCGTCGAAGATGAGAAAAGGAAGTAAGCTACACATGTCTGCTTCACAAGGTCGGCTGTTGCTCAACGTCAACGTTTTGCGGAGAAAAATGAGCTAACCAGCATCTTTCTTTCCCCTCACGCTCGCAGAGCTATCACGAAAACCAAAGAAACAGAAACTCGCAGAAGCGCACAATAAGCACAAGGTACGATTCCAAGCATCGTCGCCAGCCGGGGGGAACCACAGCAGCCCGGTTTACAAATTTCGTGAACTGACAATTTGCTTATTTCCATAGAAACTCACGGCTGCCATTGCGAGGAACATCGAAAAAGTAACTGGAAAGAAACTGGTGCAGAATGGAGGAGACCTTTCTCTTCTAAAGAAAGTGAGGAATGCCGCCAAGAATGAAGGGAACGAGGTTTCCGCCAAAGCTAGCGCACCAAAGTTCGATACTCGAAAACAATTCCGTTTGACCTCATAACGTAAAATCTTCTACCCTTGTAAGGGTTATCTACCTTGACCTAGTTTTGCAACTCAGATCACTATCTCTGCGTTTGTCTGAGGATTATTGCATGGACAATACAGCAGGTCGTTGGGTCGCTTCTCCGTATCAACTGCACTCTCTTCCAGCATTTACGATAGCTGCAAAAGTTGACGGCTGTGCACAAACGCCTAATCTAGTTGGGATCGCTTTTCCTGTATTTGCCAACTTTCGCCTCGTGATCCAAAACAATGACAGCCTTTTCTCGCGCTTCCTGCTTTCGCGCTTCCGTTGGTTTGTAGATGAATGCGTAAAACACTGCACCAGCTGCTATCCATGGCGCAATCTGCGATTTGCGTTTATCAGTAATTGGGCACGAACAAGTTAATACCTCAGTTTCGACAATAGGATAATGAACTGAGGATGCGTACCCGGTTGAAGCCCCTTGCCAGGCGGTGTTGATTCATGCTGGCTCTAATGAGTTGATTTGGTCAGATCCGAACAGATGAAGGGTGAACAACAGGGCAATTCCTTAATGGAGAAAAGTGAGATACGGATTGCTATGCCAACGGAGGAGGTATATACTTGTTGACACCGTTTATAAACTTGTGCCTTTAATTAGGGCACTCTATTACCGTTGTATCAGATTAACCTGGGGAGCGAAAAACTTGGCATTCAAACAAACAAAGATCGGACAGACCTCACCATCTCAGTTCTTCGACTGGCTTGGGCTGACATCGTCGATGACTTGCTCAACTCGTGCCAAGAGGCCGAAATGAGGAGGAAGAATCTAGATTTTGATTTTTTGTTCAGCGCGGACTCGCAAATTTGAACCAGAAGTTGGTGCTCCCCGGCGCAGCACCAACGTCTGGTTCAGATTTTGCGAGATGCATGAGCGCTGTTGCAATACAGATTCTGGGAGTTAGAATACGAACCTGTAACAGCCCGTGTTAATGGAAGCACTCTTTATCTACACATCAAGGCTTTTAGTCTACGACCGTACGCTTGTACATGGACTGCTACTGCTTTAACTTTGTCCATTGTGCTCCGGTTGTGCAGTACAGATGGCGAAGCTCACGGAGGAGCATGTGCAGTCCAAAGTGTCAGTACAGACAACCGGAGAGCGTTGCAGCCGAGCTCATGGACTCTCACAAGGGACATCGGCTGCACGCAGGACAACAGAACGGAAACGACTCGAGATATCCCGAATCGCAGAGGATTTAAAATGAACGGCTCTTGGTTGCGGAGGGTGAGGCATTTCACTGAAGAGTAATATGGAGAATTAGTAATAGTCATTTGGTTGTAAGAAGTGCATCATAGTGAACGCCGTCAGAGTACAGGATGCGCAAAGGATCGCCTCGATACTGCTTGCCGTAGACTTGAATCTGTCGAAACTTGCGGCCCCGTCGAATATAAACAGCTATCGGAACGTGAAGCAGCTTGGCCAACATTAGTAGTTCAGGCTCACCACCGTACGATCTCGGATTGGACATTCTTCGCGTGTATTGAGCAAAATTTCCTTCAATCACAAAGAACTTGGCAAGCAACTCGCGATGCTTTTTCAGTTCTGCTACAGTTCGTATTCGAAGCGTATCCGCCTCTTCCCTCTCAAGCCGTTCCGGAGGTAGAGGAGTTTCTTTCGCGTGGTATCTACAGCGAACCAAAGAGCGGAATAGACAGCGACCATCGCCACGCACTTCTGAACGACGCAACCTCAAACCTGCATCCGAGATGGAATCCACGCGTCGGTTATAAGTTTGGTACAAAGCAGAGGCGAACGACATGTTCTTGGACGCCTTCAGCGAGGGTTGTTCCATCTGGCTTGTTCGTTTGGTACTAGAGGAAGTGTTGGTGGCGTCTTCAATGTCAGCAGCGTCCGACTTAGAAGTATTCAGAGCGTTCTCAGCCATTTCGCGAAGAGTCCTAGAGCGCGAAATCATCATGCCTAAAGGAGCGGTGTCTCCTTGTACGCGCAGAACGTGAGGGATTTCTGAGTTAATTCGCTTTGAAGATGGCTGCGGGCGTGGAATGGGCGGTGGGTTCGGACCAGGATACAACAGCACAGGGCTCGACGGCGAGTCGGAAGGCATGACGGGCAGGTGCTGCGCTGCGGTTATTGGCAAATGACCAGGTCGATTGACGACGAACTTTGGGTCGCGTCGAGAAGTGCGCGTCGACTGTGTGGTGTGTCGAGCTGGATGCGACGTGGTCCTCTGCGGCGGGTCGGAAGGAGGAGCAACGTCAACAATGTTTCGTAGCATGGCAGAGGCCATGGTGAGTCGCTGGCGTGTAGCTTGGTCCATGAGCAGAAGCCATCCATCGCGATACAGCTCGAGCTCCACAAGCACGTCATTGGCGTCGGCACAAACATCAAGGCGCTCCGCCGGGCTGGCGGCAGCTGAGAAGCGCGCATTGACAGCTGTAGCGGCGCTCGAAAAGCGCTGCACCTCCGCAAGCACCTCCTGCTCGATGGTAGCCAAGCGCACGTCGCTGTTCTCCACAATGCGCACCTCCCTGATGACGTCGGCGGTATCGCGTCGTCCCAGCGCGCCGTAGTAGGCTTCAATGGCCTGCATGAGCGCAGCGCGGTCATCGCGAATTTGCTGCAGCAAGGCGTGGTCGCCCGGTTCCACGTCGAAGCGCCTCCACCGGGTCGACAGCGTATCGGCTAACCTGGAGACGTGCGCGCGATAGGCGGCAATGACAGTGCGCTCCTGCATGCGCGCGTCAGCAGCGGCGCCGCCGGCGCGTGCTGACGCACGGCGACGGCGGCGCGGCGACGATGACGAAGAAGAAGAGGTCGACCACATGCGACGCAACACCGACACGAGGCGCATGACGGCGCGCGAAGCTGCCGACAAAGACGCTCACCACATGCGTCGTAAACAGCAGTTACGCACGGCACCTCGCGTTTGCACAGCGCGTCTGCACAGTGCGTTGTGCAGCTGTAGTGCGGCACTCACGATACACTCCAGTTGGCGGCTACCGCGGCTAGCCAGGCGGTTACCGACAAGGCTACCGCAGCCACCGAGGCTACGCGCATCGCCGTGCGCCGTGCCGCGCTTTTTTTTTGTGCCACAGTGGCTGTGCGGCCGAGGCTCGCGCAGGCAGCGCTGGCGCTCAAAAGCCATCGCTTTCCACTTGCCCTCCACGTCAACCTCACGCGCCCCTTCGCCGCCCCCGTCTGCCACCGCCACCCCCTCCACCACCGCCAACCCACAGTACACACTCCGCCACCATGTTCCGCCTCCCCCAGGAAGTCAAGGAGACGCGAATCCGCCGGGAGTCCGGCGCCCCCGTCCCGAAGGCCGGCCACATCCGCGTGCAGAAGGACATCAACGAGCTCGACATCCCCCCTTCCATGAACGTGTCCTTCCCAGACCCAGATGACATCATGAACTTCAACGTAGCGCTCTCGCCCGAGGAGGGCTTCTATCACACGGGAACCTTTCATTTCTCCGTGAGCGTACCTGAAGACTACCCACACAAGCCGCCAAAGGTGAAGTGCTCCACGCTCGTTTACCACCCCAACATCGATCTCAACGGCAACGTGTGTCTCAATATCCTCCGCCAGGACTGGAAGCCCGTGCTCTCGCTGTCTTCCATTCTGTACGGCCTGCAGCTGCTCTTCCTGGAGCCCAACCCGGACGACCCGCTCAACAAGGACGCTGCCACGCTGCTCAAGCGCGACAGTCACGCCTTCCAACGCAACGTCGCCATCTCTCTACGCGGCGGCTACCTGGCTGGAACGTACTTTCCCTCTGCCCGCCGCCGGTGATCGTTCAAACTGTAGCGCCATTTCCGTGAAACACCTGCGTCGTTGCGCTTGTACAGTCAGTCAAGCTCGTCAAGCCCATTCTCCACCATCTCCATCTCCACGCCTCCGTTCTTGTGTTGTTTTTCTATATGTTATTAGCCAGTACTGCTGTCGAGTTACTGCTCCGCTGCGAAGCTCTTCTGCAAACTCTTGCGTGCGTTCTTCAATTCAAATCTTACTGTGGGTCCCTCGTATTGGAACCAAGCGGAGGGAACCAAAAGCAGATATACTTTGTTTGTTGTGATCCGCGCTTAAAGAAGAGTTTTGTATGATCAAGCCTCGTACATACGCGCTCGTGTTATAATACTGTTGTTTCGCGCAAAGAGGCAGCTCTTGCATGCGGCTCGTTAATATTCGGTAACGGTCAGTAGCTTGCACAAGGACAACACCCTCCACCAGGTAGTTTAGCGAAGTTCAAAACCCAATCGTTGTTAAACAAAAGTATGCATTGTATCAGGAAAGCCACTGTGGTGCCATTGTTCGCATGTGTACCGTCGTATCCGTTGCCGTTTGTTTTTTTCTCTTTCTTGGGCCGTTACATATTTGTCACATCACCGCATAGGGCCATGTCCCCATGAAGAGAAAGTATATACAAAAAGTGGCTTGGCATTATGTGCTGGTATCTCACACCGTTAATTACTGCCGGGCGGCGATACAGGAGCGCGTAGCTCCTTGTTATCACTGCAACGTTGACACACAGAACAGTTTGCCCTCGGGCCTATCTACTTTGCGGCCGCATAGAATCAACGCACATAGGCGCAGCTCGCGCAACAACGTGAATGTTGTTGCTCGAATCAAATACGGCGATGATATCTAGAAACGCAGAATTAGTGGCACGGAGTTGTTGTGAGCTTTGGCGGGGCTGCAATATTGATAGGGATACCGTGTGGGTAGCTGTACATGTACACTCTTTTACTCGGCTACACGTAATGGTAATGTGCTGATTCTACGCAACCAGGGAGGCACGGGAGGTGGGGCGAAGGAGGGGGGCCGCATCGGGAAACGGCATAATAACAAAACGGTAACGACGAAAAGAGAGAAAGAGGGGGAAACGTGACAAGCCAGCGCTCGTGCTAGCCAACGGTGCTCCACCCACAGCCAGTGGTTTTCAACCCGAGTTACAGAGCCATCATGGCGATGCCGTTTCGTCATGAAACGGCCAAGATTGTTACACAGCGAAGCTCGCTGACGAATACAAGGGAGCAAAAAAGAAGAAAAAACAAAAACAGAAAACTGTAGATACCGGATGATACGTAGCAACGATGATTGCGTTGACGACTTTTTGCGTTGTGAGGCGCTTTGCAGCGATGAAGTTCACTCACGGGATGGTGGGTAAAGATTTTTTTTTTGTTGCTTTTGTTTGTTTGTATCGAATGTTAACGGAAATATACAAACGGAGTGCGTCGATAGATAGTAATGTAGTACGAAGGTAGATAGAAGAGGAAGCGTAAGGTCAGAAGCGTGTGGTCATGCGCTGAAAATGACGTCGTTCGGAATCTTGACCAAAGTATCAAAATGACCGCTGGTGGCCGGTCCGGTGAAGAACAAATACACATCACAGTCAGGGTTATTGACGGTAGCGCTCTCAAAGCGGCGTATACTCTGACGTTGCAAGTCAAACTGATAAAGAAAAATGTTGACGTTCATGGCATGCGCAATGATGACATGTTCCAGCACGCCCAGCACGGTACCAAGCCAATGACCGGCGATTCCCGGCGTGCCGACGTCTCGCTCCAGTCGGTCAAAGTCATGGTCTGTGAACACGGCGCCCAGAGCATCGCGATCGGCCAAGTACGTCTTCTTCGCCTTTCTGATTTCATGGTACATGGCGTTTCGAATATCCTTGGCATGGAGCGTGCGTTTATGCGGTTGTTGCGAATGACTGCCCCTTCGCCACAGACGCGGCAGCGAGCGACGTAACCGCGAGCGCTGCTGCTTTTGCTGCTGCTTTTGCTGCTGCCTCTGTTGCTGCTGCTGCTGTTGCTGTTGGGGGTGTGCATGCACAGTATGCGTCGGCGGCATATGATGGCGCGCCAGGTTAATGCCCTTCGCAATGGAAGCAAAGCCACAATCGCCGTTCATAACAATGGGATGCAAGCGAAAACAATCGCCATCCACATCCCTGAGCAAGCGATGTCGATTCAAACGAAGAAAAGTTCGTCGAAACTCCGCCTGCGACGCAATGCGCGGCGGTTGCACAGCCGAACGGTCCGACGAGAACGCAGCCGCCAACGAACTAGAACTTCTGCGAAACACCGCCCACGCGCGCGGTTTCTTCGGAGTGGCACCCGCAGTGGCACGCTCATTGGCGCGTTCGCGCGACACCACGCGCGCTCGCGCACGCTGCGCGACGGACAAGGGCGGCGGCGGCGGCGAGGCGGATGTGGCGGCGTCGTTGACAGCCACATGCTCACTGGTGACGCGCGCGTCATGCACGCGCGGCGGTAACGGGAGCGACGGCGTTGACGCAAACTCGAACGAGCGCGCGTGCGCGGCGTCGGTAGCGTCCAGCACGGGCTGTCGCATCAAAGGCGGGTGGGGACGCACTCGCGGACACAAGCAGCGACGTTGCTCGCCGGCGGCACCGAGAACGAGCTGCGGGCAGAGCGACGGGGAAAAGGGGGGGAGGGGGAGGTCGGTGCGAGCGCAGGCGAACGCGCGCTGCTCGGATAGATACAGAGCGCAGGTTAGCGAGCGCCGCGCTGTGCGAGCAGATACACGGCGCAAAGAGCGAAAAACAACAACTGAACCGAAAGAGGCAGCGCGGCACCGGAGGCACGCGCAACGGCGCGGCGCGTGCGCATTACAGCAGCACCGCGCGGTGCGCACGCGCTTACAGCGGGCGGCGGGTGGCGAGCGCCGTGCGTGTACAGCTGTGTACAGCTGTGTACAGCTGTGCGCGGTGTGCACGTGGGGGCGGGGTGGGCGGGGTGGCGTGGGAGAGCACTCACGGGGCGCTGGCACTCGCGCGCGTGGGAGAGCACTCTGCGGCGCGAAAGGGATTGCGAAGGCGCGCGCTGCGCCGGCGGCGCACGTGCTCGCAGAGAGCGCACGCGCAGAGAGCGCACGCGCAGAGAGCGCACGCGACGGCGAGCAGCGCAGCGATGGCAGACGGCAACGCGCAGTGCTGCCGGGCCACGGCACGCGCCTCTGGCGCGCTGCGCGCTGCGCGCTGCGCGCTGCGCGGGAGACGCGTGCCGAGGCGCCGCAGCCGCCGCAACCGCCGCAGCCGCCGCAGCCGCCTCTGCTTCGCGCAAAGTGCACGGCGGCAGATGCGGTCGTGGGACACAACTCTGCCGCGAGCAGCTTACAAAAAGTGTTAAGAGTACACAGAGTGCACTTTACCCGCGCTCACGTTCGCGCTCCAGCCCGCGCTCGCGCTCGCGGTGCTTGCGCACGTGCTTCTGCATGTTGTTCTTGCGTCCAAAGCGCTTGCCGCACGTGGTGCAGCGGTACGGCTTCTCGCCGCGGTGCACCACCGACAGGTGCTCGCGCAGGTGACTGTTCCATCGGAACGCCTTGCCGCACTGCGCGCACCCGAACGGCTTCTGCTTCTCGTGCACCAGCCGCACGTGGTTGCCCAGCGTGCTCTGCCACATGAACGTGCCCTCGCACTGCGCGCACTGGAACGTGCCGCTGTGTAGATGCACCACGCGGATGTGGTTCTGCAGCGTCACCTGGTTGCGTAGCCATCGTCCGCAGTGCTCGCACTGCACCGTCTTGCGTTCGTCGCCGCCGTTCTTCTTCCCGCCCCCACTGCTACCGCTACCGCTACCGCTACCGCTACCGCTACCGCTACCGCTACCGCCGCCGCTACGGCTGCCGCTACCACCGCCGCCACTGCCACCGCCGCCACTGCCACCGCCGCCACTGCCACCGCCGCCACTGCCACCGACGCCGCCGCCTGTCTCCGCGCGCATCAGCGCCACGTGCGGCGGCGGCGGCAACGGCTCGCTGCTGTCGTCGAACGGCACGCTAGCCAGCGCCGGCAGCGTGTTACTCCTCGCGCGCGCCGGCGTCCACGCCGCGCGCGCGTGCAGCTGCGCGCGTTGCGCGCCCGAAGCGGTCACACCCATTGGCGCAGCCGGCGGAGGCGGCGGCGGCGGCGGCGGCGGCGGTGCTGGTGGCGACGCGCTCGAAGCGGCATGACGCAACAGATGCGACAGGTCCGAGCGCGTGGGACCATGCGACAGCGACAATGACAACGTATTAGGCGCCGTAGAAGGCACACGCGCCGTCCTCGCCGTGAACGACGTGTTCAATGAACGTGCGGCTGCCGCCGAGCTCAACACGTCCGCCGGCACTCGTCCTCCCGAGTCTTCTACAATTTCCACGCACGGCGTGGCCAGCGCTAGTTGTTGTAACGACGGCGACGGCGCGCTTGCAGCGCGCGGCCGCTTTGCAGGCGGCGGTTCCGTTTGTAACAATTGTAACGGTAGCGGACGTAACCGACTGGCGGGCGACGCGCGCGAAAAGCCGAACATGGGCGCGGAGCCGGGCTGCAACGCAATGGGCAGCTCTGGCACGGGCGTGCGCGCGCGCGAGACGCGCGGCGATGGAAGCGACGAAAACGCCGCCTTGAATGACGGCAACGCGGACATGACGCGCGCGCACGGGGGAAGCG
>JASCIV010000637.1:0-15433 GCA_030374735.1 Gracilaria caudata
TGTTAGGTTTCTTAGTGAAAGAGCGTTTCTTCCAACGCTCTGCGATAAGTAGAAATTGAACTATCGCGCCCGTAAATGAGAGAGAGAGAGATACACCATGGTCTGGCATTGGGGGCTAAAACGGCATTGAGGCCTAAAACGCGAACCCTCCTGCGTTATGATGTGCTTAGTGATACATTCTCGTCGTGCTTTGGGGCATTATTTGGGCACGTCGTCGTAAACATTTTCCGCATCAAAAAGACACTGTCGTCGGGTTGCATTCCCTGTTCAGCCACCCTATGAGTCCTCACGGACACAGTGAACGGCATTGAACGCGTAAGCGCGGACCTTACAATGCGGCGAAGCGAAATTGAATTGGGGCTGGTTTTGTGCCTGCATCCCAAGCACTAAACGTTGCCCATCGAGCTTCACGACATGACGAGCACAGTCTTCCTTTTTATTCCAAGTCTTATGCTACGCCAAGAGATGTGGAGTTATTTTTTTTCCTTCGTGCTTCTCTCAACTACTGTTCAAAATACATTAAGGCCTCCGTTTGTTTATAGTCCTCGCTCTGCACAGCTCTGTTGTTATTTGCACACTATATGAAGGACGTCATCGCACCTGTATTCCCGTGATGCATCAAAGTCCAGGGTCCCCATATGAGCCCGACACTTCTTTGTTCAACAGCAACAGAGATGTAACCCACGGTGTGACCCTCTTACTCGCGTTCGTGAGCTGGAATATTTGGGATTACAATGGCTTGTTCAACTGTTCAAATTCCAAACCTGAAATCTTAAGTGAGGAGTCCATCCATATGGCAAAACCTAGCCGTTATATATGTTCCGAAAGAATATAAGCATCCGTCACTTCATGTCGCCCTGGTACCGACAAGCCCTGTTCTTCCTCAAAATCTGTGCGTTTGCGTTTTCGGCCAGTGTTGCTATTCTCAGATTGCGAGGGTATTGGCTCAAATCTTCCGTCGCAATCTTCGTACAGACGACAGTACTCAACCCAACTGCTGCGAATGTCGTTGTGTATGTCAACCTCAGCATCAAAGTACGTCCCGTTTTCCAGCATAGACAATGGCACGTGAATTTCTGTGTCGAAATCAACGACTTCTATGTCTGTGACATCTGCCAATTGAGGGAGGCGGATACGCTCTTCATATAAGATTTGAGCCCTTCTGTTCTTCAGATACAGATCAATGTCGAACGTTGTGGGCGCATCCTCTGTCTTAGGCGAATGATCATCCAGTCCCACGGCACATGATTGGTATAAACTCTTTTCTACATCAATGCTGCGTACAAGGAATGCTTCGCTTTTGTCACCAAGCTCAGAATCACCTTCCACACGTACATTAACCAACGGCGTCAAAAAGTGGAAATGATCACGCCACTGGTCCATTAAATCAAGACGCCTTTCAAGCTTAGCTTGTGCTCTATCCGCTTCTTTGGGTCTCAAGCTGATTTCGTCAAAGAATCGCATCGGGATTTTGGGAAGCAATTTTAAGCTAAGTACTTCTGGCTTCTCCACGTCTTCCGTCCGACCATGAGTACGCCCTTCATCGTTCAAATGTTTCGATGAAATCTTCATCTGACACAACGCCTCTTCGACCGAATCTGCGGCTATGATGTGATGGATATATACAGTGTTATTTCGTTGAGCAAAGTTGTGAGCACGATTCACTGCTTGGACATAGGCTGCATTGTGCCACACCGCATTCAAGAATACTATACGAGTTGCATTGACAAAGCACCATCCGGCACCCTCCATGAGTTCAACGTTTGGACCATAAGGAGCAACAAGGACTGAGCCTTCTGCGCTGGTATTAAACTGTTGAAGTTTGTCCTGGCGTTCGCTTGGATCTTCTTTCAAGGATAGCCGATGAATCTTCTTTCTGCTTAAGCTGCGATCCCTGGTCAAACTACAAACTACGTCGTCCAGAAGCGATTCTGAGAATACGAAGACAACAAGCCTCTCATTGTCGGCCATGCATATGTCTGCCATAAAATGAAGAGCCTCCAACTTGGCCCACAGCATTGATTTTAGACTAGGATTCTCTAGAATCGGAATTACTGTATGCCGAAGGCTTGTGTGAAAAGGTCCCCTACCAACTGCTGCCCTCCTTTTGCGATCCTCTTCCAGTTGTCTCAATTCTACTTCGAAGCTTGGAAGAGCAGCTACCCCAACGCTTGCAAAGATAGACAGAAGATGGGCGGCGACAACAGGACTACACAAGCCTTCCTGTGTGCCTGCCGCTAGGCAGTTCAAAAGTCTCCGATATTCGCGACGATGCCCTTTGTGCATATGGACATGAATGACTGACTCTTGAGTGCACCTTCCGCTCTGGAACAGGGTATCTTTTCTCGATAAAAACCGTGGTCCGAAAGAAACCATGGCTAGCTTGTGTCGTAGATGTCGATCTATCCCCAACACTTCATTTTCCGACGATAATTTACGGGGCGGATTGACAGGTTCTGTCAATGGCTTCACGAGAGTGTTCCAAAACGACCTGCGGGTACCTAGGAACTTTGGACAAGCCCAATCGATAACGGACCAGGCGCGAGCAAGATTCGAAGACAGTGGAACACTGGTCATTGCCAAGCGTGCAAAAGTACGGATACATCGCAAAGTCGCACCCATACGTAGACTCAACTTGCCTAAGCGACTAGCTTCGTCAAGCACAAACAAATCTGGGCCAGGATCGCAAAGTGCTTCTCTCGCTTGTTCCTGCAACTCAGGATTTTCGTTTTCAGTCAGGAACATGAACAACTTGTATGAACATATCAGTAACCCACCCTGTTCGCGCCACTTTTGAAGGGAATCAAAACATGATTGCTCTTCAAGAACCATGCCCTGCGCAAACTCTGTGAAGCAATCACGTGCCCATTTCCATTCGTAGAGACATTCGTCTGGACACAATACAACCATTTTGAAGTTCTCTCCTTGAGGAACGTTTCTAATGAGAATATTAGAAAAGACGAAGAGAAGGTGTGCTCTTGGGTACCCTAAACCATGAACAAAGACTGCGCCTGAGCACGGGTTCTCTATTAGGTAGTACCAGAGGAAGCGAAGGGCGTCAAGATGAAGATCGTACACATGACCATCTTCCGCGCGGAAACATATACTACAAAGATCTGCTTGCAACTGAACAACAGGCTTTGATCGATCCGATGGCTGCCACAAGTAGTAAATTTCCTTCTCCGCAGAATAAGACTGCTCAGGTATTCCTGCATTCGAAGAGAAGTATTTGTAGCGAGCTTTGACCACGTCTGCAACTTTCTCTTGCCTGTCCAACTGGTACTGTCTAGAAAGCCGCAAGTCTCGGGGCTGTGGTTTCGGCTCAGTGACACGAGAACTGCCTCGCGATTCTAATGAAGCACGAGACGCAGTATGCGGCGCGTGTGTGTGAGACGGAGCTTTACGGTTAAGTTTTTGCGTTGGATGTGCGTCCGATTCAATTTGTGGGGGAGAGAGGTCATCGTCATCGTCGACAATACATATTACGTCGGTCGGCGCACTAGATACAACTGAAGGATGCCTTTGGGCTTCAGGAGCACGTTGGGGTGGCTGGGTTGCTGGATGGTTAGAGGAATTATGTTTTTGGGCGTTAGAACCGGGATTGAGCTCTGCACTCTTCCGCTTCTTTCTGTACTTCGAATTGTAGATATTCCACATTTCGGTGACATACTTCTGCAGACAATCATAACGCCGTGACTCCTGGAGAAAGACAAGAAGGTCGACAAGTTCAGGGAAACCTGCGATATGCGGTGATGGAACAAATGCGGCCAGAGGGGGACGAGTTTGAACGGCAGTGGTGGTCGCATCCTTGCGGGACTCAGGCGGTTGTTTCGAAGCGCTTGGATCAACAGCAGGATGAAAGGCAGGTGTGGATGGCACTGGCAATCGCGCAGTTGCCTTGGAAAGCGCAGTCGCAGCGGGTGGAGTGTGTGACGAGGGAGGAGGTGGGGGTGGTACGGAGCGCAGTGACGGACGTCGAACAATCGGCGCAGAAGGGGTTTGAACAGAAGGGGTTTGAACCGAAGGGACGATGGTGGGAAGGAGTGGCGCAGAAGACCCAGAGCCAGACGACGACGGAGTGGGCTGAACAGGCTGCGAAGATTGTGCTTGAAGAGATATGCGACGGCGTGCAGCGTTTTGAAGAAGCGGACGGTCGCTCTTGCGACGACTCGGCTGGAAGGCTCCCATGGGAAGAAGACGCCGAACCAGTAGAAGGGGTGGGCCGCGCGCAGAGGGGCGAATCGGTATGGGCGAGGTTGCTGCAAGCCGTTGCTCCACAACGTTGGGATCAATGGGCCATCTCCTTGTAGTCTGGTTTGGTTTGGATGTTGGCGCCAAAATGTGCGGCCTGCTGTACCCTTGTACCCTTGTACGTCTACCATTGGATGTGGTGCCCTACTTGATCCACGAAGCTAAGCCTTATGATGAGAGATACCTTCGTCGCTTCTATCATTTCAGAGAACGAACGGCCGTGTGCAGACAGAATTCGCTCGTTCAACTTCCCGGCCAAAGTAGATACGGAGGTATCTACTGTGCAAGGGTACAGCGCGACGTGATGCGTTATTCGGACCAAGGCAAACACACTTATTTTTGCTTTACACCGTCATCGGCAAGAAGACGTTTTGGTAACCAAATTGAGATTGCTTCGCGGCGCTATGTTGAAAACGTACTTTGCAGTTTGCATCCTGTATGCTTCGCTGCACTGCCTACTATCAACGTTTCCGAGCTGAACGCGCGCACGGTGCCTCTTTTCAAGTCACTTCGAAACTTGTAGACGTGGATTCAACGAGGAAGTACCTGTACACACATGTCCGTTATCTCACGTCGTCAGCAACAGGCAACTTGTCAGCAACCCCCCTCGCCACACCGATTCCTCGTACGGCACATGATGTGCCGTATTGATCGTTTTCGCCACGGGTGAGACCTCGTCTCAACTGACAATTTACATTCTATCTGTCGTTGCGCACCTCCGCCCCTTCATGAGATTCCGAGTCCCGCCAATATCTACACACCGCCAGTCACAGACTCGGAATAAAGTGTGACCTTCACCTGGAATCAAATGGCGCACCCTGAAGCGCGGCAGCGGATTTCATTCGTAAGCATAAGGCCCCAGATGTTCATCGAGACTGCGTCGCTACTACCGCCGCCCCTCACCCCAACGTCCTCAGTTTGGAATGGACGGACGGACTGGCAACACACAGACAACTTTCTCCACTGTGGCCTCCGACCGATATCTTCAACCATGGACAAGTTTAGTTCAAACAATCAGCTGTCTTCCCCCCAAGCGTCCCAAAAGGAGAAGAATTGCAGCCCCAGGCGCAAATTCACAATCGTTGACAATGAAACAGCACCAACCCTTATCAATGAGCAATCTACAAACCCAAACCACCAACTCTTTGAAAACTCCAATACCGACAAGCAATCACTAAGTTCCCGAGCTTCGGAATTTCTGTCCCAGGACAGTCAATTTGTCACCGTCAACATGAGCAAAAACGAGCTAGACCCGCTGACAATGCCATTTGAAGAGAGACAGAAACTGGAAAGAGCGAAAAGGAATAGAGAGGCTGCATATCGTTCACGGGCAAAGAACAAAATAAGGCAGTGTGCAGTGGAAGAAGATACTAGGAAAAACTTAGCTCTCAACACTCAGTTAAGGAGCATGTTGGAATTTCTCCTCACTCGGTTACGTAGTCCGTCTTCAATGGATGGTACTGCACAGCAACACAAGCAAGGCAAGAACTCCTAGCCACAGTGGAAAGACAGGATACGTTGGTAGAAGTAACAACCAAGACATGTCAAACTTTTAGAGAGGAGTGTAGGGCCACTGAAACGACAGGTTGTTACCGTGAGCACTACGTGCAAGGAGTTCACCATATACGATTGAAGTTCTGCAACCCATGACATATCTGCATTTCGAATCCAGTTCTGTAAGGCAAACAATTTGAACTACATCCGCTCTTCACTGAGAACTTTGTACTCGCTGGAAACATAGCAACGACTCTGGATTCTATAAGTAGTTCTGCACGTTTTCGCTCAGGCCTAGGATATTGGAGCCCGTGAGATTCTCATAATCCAACGAATATACATGGAAGCTAATCACAATAGCCGATAACCACCAAAAGGTCTGTGCTCGCCATTAGGTCTGTGTCTTTGATGTTGCCTGTCACCGCTGAGCTAGTACACCTGCGATCGAGGTCAGTTTGTGATGGGTCTTTGTTTCTTACTACGTTCACTCTTCGCCCAGTATCTTTCCAGTGGTGTATGCACTTAAGTTAGAGAACTTGATTCGCATTCCAAATAGAATAAGCTGTAACTACTCTTGTTAGTAGAACTGCAAGCTAAAATGAATCTACTTCAACCCTTTTAGCCCAGCAAGTGCCCCTAGACCGCCCTTTCCATCCATTGACTTTGCTAGTTGCTTCATCATCGATTGCATTCCTCCTTGTCCACCAAGCTGTGCCATCATTCTGGGATCCATAAACTGCTGGAATGTTTGGGATGTATTCCTCGACAGCTGGTCTATGTTCATGTTCTTCTTGGACATTTTACCGACCTTTCCGACGACCTTTGAAAAGCGTTTGTATTCCACAAGCAGTTCCTCAACTTCTTGTGGATGCCTCCCACTCCCTCTTGCTATCCGTTCCTTTCTACTAGCGGTGAAATTCACTTTGGGGTTCTCCATCTCCTCCATGGTCATGGAATCCATAATGTGCTGAAACCGCTTTATTCGCACAGACCCATCAACGCCGTTGGTGTTCTTCATCATCTCAGACATACCAGGAATCATACCCATAACTTTGTTGAGCGGACCAAGCTTTGAAATAGACTCGAGTTGGTCATACATGTCGCGCAAAGTGAATACGCCTTCCGTAATGCGCTTGTACATTTCAACATTTTCGTGAAGACCAGCCTCCTTGATTGTGTTCACCAGTCCCGAGACATCCCCCATACCAAGCAGCCTGCCGACAAAAGCCTGCGTATCAAAAGGTTCGAATTCGTCAATGTGCTCACCTGTACCGATAAAAGTAATAGGAGACCGAGTGGCTGAAACTGCGGAGAGAGCGCCACCGCCCTTTGCATGGCCATCAAGTTTGGTGATGATAACAGAGCCAACACTCACCTTTTCCTTAAAGGCGAGAGCTTGGTCATAAGCAGCTTGACCAATTGAGGAATCCATGACAAAGATAATGTCGGTCGGTTGCAACACTTGTGCCATTTGCTCCATTTCCGCGAACAGCGCTTGTTCTTGTTTGTGTCGACCCGAGGTATCAACGATAATGAGATCGCATTTTTCGTTTTTGAATCTCTCAACACCGTCTGTGGCAATCTTGACGGGGTCAGTCTCCGTGTAAGAGCCGATAAAAGGAACTTTGGCCTTCGTCGCATTCTGTTTGAGCTGATCAAACGCTCCCGCTCGAAAAGTATCGGCGCACACAAGGCCAGGCTTCCAACCCTTTCTCTGGTGATAGTAAGCGAACTTGACACAAGAAGTGGTCTTTCCATTACCCTGCAAGCCTACAAACATGACAACATTAGGCTTTCCACGCTTGAGTGCGGCCGGTTTTGTGCCAGGATCAAGCATTGAACAAAGCTCGTCAAAAACCGCCTTTTGTATGAGTTTGCGCTTATTGACGCCTGCGGCCAGCTCCTCAAGCTTCACGCGATTTGTAACGTTTTTTCGCAGTTGAGCGACATTCTTGATGTTGACATCAGCTTCAAGAAGTGCATGTGTTATCTCTTTAAGCATTTCCTTGAGAGCGTCTTCATCGATGACGGTTGAGTTGGTCATCTTGCGCAGGGCGCCGGTAATGCGGCTGCCCAACCCCTCCAACACCATCTTGATGCGCGGTGAGAAGCAACACGGGGGAAGATCAGATACCTTCTACGCTCAAGTTCTGAGGGTTGGATAAACTGCGCCGCGAGGCGAACGGAAAGCAGCGAAGAAAGGAGGACAGCTGGCTGACGAGGAGACGATGCAAAGTGGGGGATGGGATGAGGTGCCTGGCTGCCCACGGTGACGGGTAGAACGCTACCCATGTACAAGGGCACAACTTGTGCCACACAACACAAGGGAGCTGATGAGCGATTGTAGAGACCGAGGAAATGATTGAAAGATCGAGGAAGACGCCACGTGTCACTCGTGGATGACGGCCATACGATCCATACGATCGTATGCGATATCTGAGATGCAATTTGCATTTTTTTTGAGATAGCGTTCAACGACTGCTTGCCGTAGGCTTTTCTTCCGCATGCTCTCGGACAGCTGCGCAATTGCGTCAGCGCAGATTTCCTTTACGCGGAAGGACTCCGATGTGGCTTTCGAATTGGCAACCTACCGTGTTAGGTCATCAACCCCCACGTGCTAGGAAGTTCATGACAAAGCAGAAACAAGTTCCCACTGGCATTGGCCTTTCTATGCTTTAGGGCAAAAGTCCACCAGTGGCCTGCATGCCCACATTCCTCGCAGTGTCCAAGGCATCTCTTCCATATTCTCAACAAGAACGCAATCTTGACATAGGCTACGTGGCACGGTGAACGACTGACTGGGCTGACGCGAAAACACAGACGAAACAAACGGCTGGGGAGGGCAACCCCCAAGGAACCAGAGAAGGATCTTTGTCCTGATTCCTTGCTGTCCTCGCGATCAAACCTCACAGACATCCTAACATATTTGCTCAAGGCAGTACCCATGTAGTAAATGATTTGCATAAAATGCGTTTGAACGAGTGCTTGGCCTTCACCAGCTGGGATGACGACGACGCAGATCGCGATCATTGATCGCAATTGTCTCTACGGATGCTCGTCTGGGATTCGTCTCATTGACACGTGCGGTGTCAACAATGTCGTGGAATTCTGTCAAACACGATCAAGATGCATGCAAGTTGCAGTGTTACAAGTTTCAACCGGAGAGAAGCGCATTTGCGAAGCCCAAAACTGATCTCCTGCCCTTGCAGGCAACACCTCCCCAGGTGATCCTTGTAAACCACGATCACTCTTCCCTGGATGATCGCATTTTCTTTCCCACATCAATTTATCATTCTCAGCGGCCTATCCCAGTTATCATTACGATGCTCTCCACCTGGAACAAGCGCGCCCTGGCGATAAACATGAGAAGCTCCATGAACCTCTCTCCCTCTCTGTGCCAACGACTTGCAGTGACAGTTCGCATCCCAGCCATTTTCTGATTTGTCTGAAAACTACCCTTTTACCTATCGGCCCAGGTGATAGTCCCAGGTGTGGAATTCGAACTGGTGCATATCACAAGCAAAGTATGTGGTACACAACTTGCGATACAACACACCGTCGCCAATTCGTTGGGCGAGTTCCACTACCCCTTTCCTGGCCCCTTGCAGCAGTATCTTGTATTCCTCCTTGTGCTTCATAATATCAGCGTTTCGACATCTGTACCAGTACTTATCCGCGCTAACGATCATTTCTGGTACACAGCATCCCTTGCAGCGACGGGCGACGTGCTCGCTGTTGATCTCATCATTGCAGTTTTCTATCATCGCTGAGCTCAACAATATCCCTTCTTCATGTGTCAATGACCTAGCTATTACAGCTTGTGCATGCGTAATATGCATCCACGCACCTTTATTCTGCACTCTGACATTTAAATAGATCAGCAACTGCTGGCCAAGCATACCCACGTCACCGTAAAACACATAGAGCATCCGTTCTTGTTCGTCATAGAAGCAGTGCCCTGCCAATTGCATGTGCATGACCAGGCGCAACACGAACGCTTCTTCGTGGCAATTCATTTTTTCGGCCAAGATCGATTCCAGTACTATTCTCTCGGGGGAGTTGAATGGTAAGAGCGACGGGCCCTTTCCTTGATAGAATGGTAGCTTTAGAACGCTCATCTCGTAGTGATCGCGTGCCGCCATCGACTCTCTGTATCCGCTCTGCGTCCTCATGGACCCGGTCGACACGGCTTTTGGCCATGTAATGGTATCGAATGCCCACTCCTTAAGGCGCGTTTTGTCCTCCTCAAACGTGCATTCCGTGTCGTTCAGCTCGCCTAGTACGATGGCGCGTGCGGCTTGAAGTTGCACGTTGCGGTAACTGGACATGCGAACATGGCCCATGACACTGATATCTGGGTTGGTTTTGAATTTCAGCCTAGCCTCCTTCATCAGAGATTCTGTGCGGAGCCAAGTGCGATTCAGCTGCTCGAGCGCATCACAGGTTTGGATACACTCGAAGATGCCATATAAAGCCACGCAGGCCGGAGTCCATCTCCGTCGCGATGCTCGCGAATGCACAGTATCCACCCAGACGTAATCGTACTCTTGCAAACGTTCACGCACGCTCTCCAATTGGCGCTGACACAACCCGGTCTTTCCGTCCGGGTGCATCACATGTCTATAGGAGAGGACGCAGATGTCTCTGCCGTAATGAATGAGCGCCGCGAGGATATCGTCTTCAGTCCTGAAACTCACGACTGTTGCATCCGGGTGCCGAAGCTTTGCAACCCCTCCCGGGGACAGCAACAGTTCTGTAGAGACCAACCCTGCTCTAAGCGTGGTGACGATCTCTGGACTGAGATCGTGTTGGAGCGCGTACGCTTGCTCATTCTGTTCGGCGCCGAGCACTTTGATCGTAATTTCGTTGTTAAAAGGCTCGACGAAGAACTCGGCGTAAGTTTTGTAACCGCCACGAGGTTGTGCATACATCGTGTCGGACATGGTGTGGATGCGTCCCTGCGGATGGGCAAGAAAGTGGAGCATGTGGGCCGTGCAGCAAATGTGCAGTCGATTGCAAGTTTTGATGGCACAAAGCAAAGCGAAGTGGGTTCGTACTTGCGCATCTGATAGAGGATGGGACACAAGGTTGTCGAGAAGGATGGCGAATAATCGTTCCGCGTGGATGTGTTCCAAGGACGGATTTTGGGGGTATCCGAGCCGGATATTGGTGGTACGACAAGGAAACGGGGTTGGGAGAGCGGGATGGTTAGCCAGGGTGAACGGCCAATCTTTGTTGGAAGGCAGATGGGTCGATGGGACTGCACACCCCTTCAGCACCGGGTCCAAAGATGGGAAATCAAGATGGGAAGAGGACGAATCTTGCGACGAGGAAGCAGCCATTCCGCTGATGCAGACAATGGAGGCAACGTTCGGATGTGAGAGGCGGTGAACTGGATAACTAAGCGACGTGTGATGTAGAGCGAACGATTAGCGACAGTATTAGACTAGGCCTATATCTCGCTAATCGCACTCTTCCCTTCGCACCTTCGCGAAAACGTCCAGCGCTCGCGACCATCATGGTCATGGCCCGCTATGATGCATCATAGAGTGTTCGTTTTGCTACCAACAGCAATGACCATTTATGACAGTAAGGTGATTTTGGCTGTGAAGCGCACGTTACCATGATGGCATTAATGTCCCGTAGTATGCAGCAGGTTAAAAGGCTAAGAGGTCTAACCTCCCCAGCTTTGGTGAACGGTCCACGAAGGTAGAACCTTGTGTCAGTATGGGGCGCCTTGTCAAATTTGAGGAGTTGTTCCCTTACCGTCCGCCTTTGAGCAACATACACGGGTGGCAAACCTGTTCGGGCACTCGAGCGTCGAAGCTTCCTCGGCCATGAACTAAGCTACACAGCTTGCTGTGCACTCCAGCATGGCCCAAAAGAAAAAAAGCGAAGAAGGTAGAGATCTTCAAGCACTGTCGGTTTATGAGAGGGAACGGAGCGCAGTGTACATCGCGCATTTACGGCAAGGAAGTAAGAATGATAGTTCTCGTTGCGGACCGTTTCCAGTAGCTCTGAACCTACTCGCTGGAAAGCGTATAACACCTGCGAAGCTGGCAAACACAATAAAGCCTGTTCATTGCGTCCACGAAGGCTTTGAGATGACCAGGGCAACGGCTTCTTTAAAGATTGTTTCAGAAATGAATGAAACGGTCTGTCGTCTGTGAGAGACAGCTGAGTGATGGCTCGATGTCTATCAAAGCTATTGTCTCTTGTAAACTATTCTAAACATCTATCGGAGGATGATTTTGTTTTCTAAGTTGAGCTTCGTATTTAAAGAAAGACGTTAAGCTCCGTTAAAGATGAGCGAAAGAACACTCAGCTTGACTTATCTGCGAATTTGAGTGCGCAAAGTTTTTTCTTGCTCCTCACGCGTTCTGATCAAGTGCACTTCATGTGATCTAGAACATGCGCTGACTTGTCTCTAGCATCTTGAGCCAGTTGCAGACTCCTTTTTCTAAGCGCGCCGGATGCTTCATATCGATTCCAGCTTATGGCTGTTTCGTAACGAGAAAGTGAAGCGAAAGTGATTTCCTCTACCTTCGAAGACAAACGTGGGTATCACACAGAAACCGTGAAACCCGCCTAGGCTTGCATGCAGCGAACCCCTGCATGCTAGTCGGCGTCAACCAAACTATAGAACTACGGTACTCCTCACTGTGCCAGGGCATCGGTTTCTTTTTTGTGGTCGAAAGGAAACTCAGGTCTACACAATTCTCTTTCCCGCATTCGATTCATTACACACGGGTCGCTCACTTCTTATTCTTCTTATTTGCTGCGGACGTCAGCTTCGGATTTCAAGGGCGGTAGAGTGCCGCCTACATCAGACATCATTCTCTTTGCTCGGAAACTCCAATAACTGCTGTAGCAATTGTCTAATGATCTGTGAAAGCAAAACTTCTGTCTTTCTTTTGGAGGGTGGCTTCTACTTCTTTCATGGGTGACAGTTCTTGAAGTTCCTTTTTTCTACTAGGGGGAGAGGAAGCATGTCTCCATGAGATTGGTATATTGTAGGACATCTCAACAGAACGTGTCTACTTCCTTTGTTGACGTTGAGATTAAGCTCTGGAATATCCCTGACATAGAACAGCGCGATCAAAACTTCAGTTCTGCGAAGCTCTCGGATACAACCAAGACGGCACCGTCCTTCTGGCAGAATCTTCAGCACTCGTCCCCTGAAACTAAGTTGCCTTTCATGTTCTTAACTCGCTTCAACCGCAAATTAACGCAACGAACGTACAACGTGTGCCATCCTTTCGCTTGTACAACCCTTGCCAAGTTTCGTATCAAAGTAATATACAAGCCGATTCTAAAATGTAATTCGAGGGCATCACTTCTCTCTAAAACTATGCTTGAGGACCAACAAACTGCAATGTATCGACCTTGTGTCAAAAAGTTGATTTCGAAACGACGCTGTTGGGTTTGTGGCTTCTGGTCTCGGACATTAAAGCATTGATTCAAAGTGGTAGATGCAAGATCGGAATCTGAAGTCTAGTCCGTAGCGCTTCGACACTGGGACCTGTCCTGCAGACGGCCGGCAGTAGATGATGTGAATCACATTTTGAGCTTCAAGACCATGAGAGAAGTACATTTCGCAAGTTCGGAAAGAATTCTCCTCTAGAGAGCTATGGACGACACTGTGCCAGAACGGCCTGAAATCTTGCTAGCAAGCCTGGAGAGCTCACCGAGCATTGTGCTGTAGTATGGCGTGACCGGCTTGCGATTGAAAAGAAAACGGCGCGACTTCATTGTGACTGTTACTCGAATTACTCAGGAGCTGCCCATACGATTGGAAAGAAGGATCCGTGTATCAATTGCAAGAAGCCTTCATTGCTATAAAAGTTGAGACCTTGTGGCGAACGGGCCAACTTGGAAAGGAGTGCCCCACATCACCTCTATTGTACTTTTCCTCAAGAGTATTAACGTTTTCACACATCCATAGTCTAAGCACTGATGTTGTCCTTCTCCAAAACGAATGATGCGGGCGTAGGCCTGGCCTTTCTTGTGAAAGGCGGGATAAGTGGCAAGGGCAAAGCGGATCCGGGGTCTACGCGTTGTTATGATCGGTGCACTATGCGTTTGGATGAAACAGAGAACGCGAAGAATTATGCTCCACGGAACCTAAAAGCACCTTCGAAGTTTGGATCTACCAAACGATCAGAGCAAAACGGAGATGTTGCCAAAGGCGGAGCTGCCCTCGAAACTAAGAATAACGGTAATAACCTTTACTCCGTTCTCGAGTCTTCTATTGTCCCCAAGAAAATGATTCACACTAGAGTCTGTTGCTTTTCCTTCTGCCCCAAATTGACGCGAAACTCACCAAGACGCACGTTTCTGAATGTCAATGCGCCAGAGTTCATACCAGTTAGAAATTCACGTCAATCACGTCAACTGAATCCCAACGCCACAGAATTTGTTCCGCGTCAACACGCGCAGGGAAAACACAAAACCAGTCTAAACCCGGCTGCTGAGCCGTTTGTCCCCCTTCATCATCTCATTTTGCACTACGCGTGCTACCCACATTCAAACGCGTCATGAGAACGGGTCGCAGGCAATCTCAGTGAGCTGCAGAGTGTCCAGAAAGACTGTGCTGTGCTGGAGAGAAAATGATTCTTCAATGAGGGTAGCGCACGCTACAGTATCCTATCATGACGTTGAAATGTAGCAGTCATGCGCCCACGATGGACTGTATCTTTCATACCCTGTATCAGAATTATGTCTAAAACCTCATTTTTCCCATAAAAAAGGCTTTTGCGTCCTTAGTTGACAAGAGGCCATCGAAACCTCTGTGCTTACTTTCTTCCGCGCCAAGCGCAGAAGCTGTTAAAATGGCATAAGTGTTTTTCAAGCGCCGAAGCGTAAACTCGCTCTGTTTCCCTTCACACTAGAACCACCACAGAATCACTTCATGTCATGTTCTTGTTTCGAATTCTGTGAGAGTCCATCTACGCTGACATGGATATTCAGCTTCGCTGCATCGCTTCGCATCCTTACGGATTCAAGAATACCCCGGAGTACGCGCTTTCATCATCTCAGCCTCGACTTTTGACCGCCAGCAAAGACCTCATTGCCGATCACAACATCGTCACAAATGCCGTCCGCGTAACTTTGCGCACCACTTCGCCAGTGGACAAGCTTGTCCACGTCGGTGCTTCCAAGTCTTTCCTTGCGTTTTTACACGACGGCTCCATCGTATCGTATGTGGACAGTCCCCATGCTGTCTATCTTGCAGACGAACGCTCTTTCGATGCTGGGCGGTCCGTAACACTGGCTTGCGGTAGTTCTCGCGGTCAGCATGCCGTGTTTGTCAAAGCGGACAGTCCAAGCATTTGGTGTGTGCGAGTCGAAACCGATGGCGAAATAACGAAACCCTTCAAGCTTAGAAGCCATATAGATGGTAATCAAAGCAATATTGGTGTTGTTGACGGAATGCTATCCCGTGTTCGCGGGAAGGTTGCCACAAGTGCAAAGTCACGCCTGTGTCCAATATCTGCCGTTGCCATTCACGACGACATTCCGAGGGTGGCCGCCGTCTACGAAAATGGTATTGTCCGCGTCTGGGATATATCGAAAAAAGAACTACAAAGCTGCTTTGATGCGCAATTACTCATGGCCGAGAAACCGATTAGCATTGCCCTTCATCCGTTCCGTAGCATCGTTACCGTCTGTACGAACATAGGTCGCA
>JASCIV010000638.1:0-15058 GCA_030374735.1 Gracilaria caudata
GAGTAAGTTATCTACTACTGCTCTTTTGGCATTTTGTGTGACCACTGACTTTGTCTGTTTCACATAAAGTGCCAAGGTCTACCGTTTCATCGAGTGAATACTCTTCTGTGGTGGATCCCGAGGAGCGTTTGGAAGAAGTTCCGGACCTGGTCCCGCAGATAAAACCGTCGGCTGTGGATCCTCTGGACACGTGTCGCGAGCGTCACACCTTTCGTGTAGCGACCCTGAAAGCAAAGTGTCGTCTCAATCCCCCTCCTCGCAAGTTTATCCTCAAGCGTTGCCGCGTTTGCGACATTAGCGTTTAAAGTCAGCGTCAGCTCCAGATCCATCAGGGCGGACGTAAGCATCAGCGGGTTTTGCGTCGCGCGAACTATACGGAAATAGATATCGCTAGCGACATTTGTCATATACGCTTCTCCAAATTTTACGATCGAAGAAGCGTTTTTTTAAGAGAAATAACAATACTACTATCTAGAGACTAAATGCTTCTTCCCATTTCCGTGTTGTGACACTTCTCTTATTTTCTATCAATACATATACTTTTGTTTTTTCTTTGTGTCTCAATATATTACGGTGTCTAAGCTTGGCCCCCCGCATCATTCTGTTGTGTTTTCTTTCTTTCGTTTATTGCTGATTTGCTATTGACTTTGCTAGTGCTCTCTGCCCGCTGGGCTGGTACTCTCTACGGAAGCATACATTTTCATTTACTTTTCTGCGTCCCCCTATCAAAGGCTGTCATCGCCGGCGTCATACCAAAAATGACGTTCTCATTGCTCTTCACACGTTGCATGAGGTGTACGTACATTGCTGATATTGGATTTATTCTTAGTTTAGCGAATGGGTGAGACTATAAAAATAAATTGTTTGGAGGAGCATCCTGAAACTAAGAAGTCGTGAGAAAAAAAGAACACAAGCGAAGAAGTTTTTAGTTTTGATACCTTCGAAATCAACTTTTGTGTAAATGCAAAAGTCGTTCTGCGTTTTATGGATGCTCCGATTATCACGTAATTGATTCTCGTTCCTCTCCAAAATGGCCCGCTCTTTGCACGCCCACTATGACCCGCTTGTCACCCCTTAATTCCTTCACAACCAATACGACTTGTCCCTTTCCTCCATATTTTCCTCCAAAGCGCTCCTCCTGAGATAACCAGTGCTCAGCGATCCCCTTCGCGCTCACCAAGTTTCCCCTTATTTTCGTGTTCCTTCCCAGTCTATCCGCCACCACTTTCAGACCGACCAGCACCACTAAGCTCACGAAAAAGAGTGCAATGCCCCACATGCTCCAAGTAGGAACCGTCACCAGCTCATCGTCCACCTCCATTCTCACGTCTTCCACTCCATCCAAGCTAAACGCCGTGATCATTCGACTACACAGCACTGCCAAAATCGCCAACTCACGGTTCGTGTGCATTCTATTGTTCCTTCCCATCAGAAACGGAATGGCCTTCAGAGCATGCATGTCATGAAATGTCGTCACTCCCTCTAAAGCCACTGACATGATGAGATATCGTTCACTTTCAATCTCAGCGACGTCATCATACAGGCCCAACACACTTTTGTTTCCTATAATTGGTATCAGACACGCGTTCAAAACGACATCTTTTCCTGTCCATTCCCCTGTTTGATCATCCCATATCCAGTTCACCGATGCGAAGCATTCAACCGCTGCGTTACTGCTCGTGCCAAGGAGTACTGTCTGTAGAGCCCAAGGACTTTGGTGAGAGGAGTTCCCTGTCAGTGATCTCTCGGACCCGGGTATGATATTGTGGTCGGAAACATTAGCTGCAATAAAGCTGTATTTCTCAAGAGCGCCGATTCTCACGTTTCCCACTTGGTCGTATGGAACTTGATCCTCTTCTGAGTGCGTGTCTCTGCCAATAGTCAGTTGAGATCGGTTCCAAAAGTTAGTTTGCAAGATGTGTGCTGCGCTGAAACTGGATTGCTGGATGACAGGTGTTGCGTCCACTCTTCCGGACCTGTTCCGTGGACAAAGAGCAGCATCGCCCAGATTGTGGTACTCAACGAAGTTGGTCAGGTTAAAGGAGACAGGAGAGTACCATTGACCATAAACGTTGAAGCAAATTCCCTCTGCTCTCTGCAACGCATCTCGAAGTTGCGCAACGTGTCCCGAGGTAGCGTCAAGGAGCTGGCTGACGTTTGAAACTGTTTTCGATATGCGAAAAGTTTGCGTGCTTGTGGTCCAAATGGATGTGGCGCCCGTTGAGAAATCGAGCGCTATTTCCAGAGCGGCGGCGAGGAATATGGTTGCGATGAGCGAGAAATGACAACCGTTCGAGAGGCTTATAGATGTACGCAGAGGCGTGTATGCTGGATAACAGCGCCCTTTCTTCAGCAGCGTTCTGGAGGCGCTGTGGCGCATGAATGTGTTGAGCACGATGTCCGCAGAGCATCCTACCGTTAGAGAGAACACCAAGTACTTGAGAACGTTGAATACATTGGGATGTAAGAAGGGAATAGTAACCATTTTGTGTTGAAGTGATGGACGAGAGCCCCGCGCGCTCACGCTTACCGAGAACCGGTTGAGTTGTATACCAAGGCAGTTATAGCATTCCTCAGGAGCAGCAGCCCTGCGGGCACGGTGGTGGGAAAATTTCGATTGGTCTGCATTGCTCGACGATCATAAGGCCTTTGCGGAAGCTCTACCCATCCCACAAAAGAGCAATGCAGCCTTACCGGATGATACGCTAACTGGAATACAGTGGTGACAGCGCTAACTGATATCTAGCGCGCAGACCGCAACAAGATGCAGACCCACGTCACGATTGTTCACTTGCTGTATACGGCTTTGTTTGACACAGCCGATGGAAAGCATCAAAGCCTGCCAGATCAGCAATGCTAACGACTGATAAGCCCTCAAGTCGGTGATGTTTGCAGAGCCGAGAGAGCAGACAGCAGAACACATCGCGCTGCTTGCTTGGCGCTGCTTGCTGCCAACTGCTACCAGTTGGCAGCAAGTAGCGCCAAGCAGTGGGGCTTTTGTCATCGCTGTACAGCGCTGTCCGCAACCAACTGCGATATGCGGACCTCTCAGCACCTCCCGCCGTACCTCGGCGGGAGGGCGGGCCTTAGACAATATCAGTAAATAGGGCTGTCAGGCAAATCCGACAGCCCGGGGGAGACGGGCACCGAGAGAACACGGTTTTGCCTCTCTCCGCTACCCGCTCCTGCCCGCAGCGTCACCACTCTCCACGCGCCACCCGACGCTCCGAAGCGCTGCGCAATGTCCTCCGCTGCCCCAGTTTTATCATACAAACCCATGCTAAGATCGACAAAATCTTACGTTTCAGACAAGTGGAACATGACGTCAAGTCAGTATGGTCACGTGTGACCATACTGAGTTGACGTCATGTTCCACTTCCTGCACGTGAACTTATTCTCAAACGTGAAGCCAAGCCTGTACACCTCGTGTCACTGTCGGACTGGTGCACTGTCTTCAGCGTGCAGTCCGCTCAGTCTACCACTTAACGCTGTGTCTATCGTGAGAACTTTACTGGTACGGTACTCGCTTGCTTCAGTCTGACGCGGCCTACCCATGCAAAACGAGATTGAGATCCAGATTAGCGCTTGTGATTGCCTCTCGTCACCATCGCTGTTGGGCCTTTCGTACGTTGCGTGTTGAGTCTCTGTTTTTGTCTTGCAAAGAAAGACTTTAAGGGTTCTCCTCACAACGCGGGGATTTGTCTGACCAGTCTGTGAATCGTTACGCCATCCATCCCTAATGTGTATACTACAACAGGACACATGTTGATTCTGGGCAAGCCCGGAATCCTTGAGTTCGGAGCTTGGTTCGACTTGCGATAGTGGCTAATGTGTGAAGTGCGGTATAAGTTGATATACCTGGCTTCTGAGTCCACTGAGTTCAGTTGCTCAGTCGTTTTATCTCGGCAACAGTAGAAAGTGGGTGTAGAAATATTTGTTCATGGAGTTCCATTTCGTCGCGGATTACCTCCGGAACAGGAGTTTCTTAGAACCAGGGATCTCAACAAAAAAAACAATTTGCTGGACTTCGCAGGAACAAGAAACAAAGTTGATTACCTGGCGCGGAACCCTAGTTCTCAGGTCAGTATTACGAAAAATAAATTTAATCCAGCTCAGCCCGAACTGTGCGTGCTCGCGTGAATTATAGTTGGGCTCGCATTTGCGATCCTAACGCGCCAGCAATGTAATATTCAAAGGCTAATCTGGCACTTTGTTTGAACATTAAGTATTCCTCTCTCACCGACCACTGCAGACAACGTGAAACGAGTGGTGGAAAAGAGAACTTCTTGCTCAGGAGGACTTGCCGAGTGAGATAATCTGCAGTGATCGACGAAAGCGCCGGTTGTCACGCTCGTCACGCATGCGCTAGGTGCTTGCTCCCGCTGAGGGCCAAAATTGCACGTGTAAACAAGAGTGGGATCCAGATTAGCACACTCAGCTTCCCACAATACGGGCCTACTATGAGAGGAATCATTCCTTTCGATCGAAAAGACGCCTGTCGAGTATCAGTCATCTCTCTGCGAACTGTTTGCGCTCTCAACATCCATAAATCTCGTTGGGTGTCTGTGACTCCATTTTGCGTTCGTCCAACGCAGCAAAATGGTTAAATTCATGTTTCTATCGCCCGAAGTGTTCAATGTTCTCAAATACGTCATTCTCTCGCTAACCGCTAGCGTCGCAGCCGATGCACTTTTCGACACAGTTCATGCGTATCGCACGTCTAAAACGCTATTACGCAGAGGTCATGTGCACCCGTCCGACAGACCGCTTCGAATGCGCGTGAGACGCGGCATAAAGCTGGTCTCGTTTCGAGAACGATGGTTGCTTCTGACGGTTCTAATCGCCGTTGGTTTGGAAATGGCGCTGGAGTTCTCGACAGGTGCCGAATCTACATTGACCTCTCGTTCAGATACTTTTCGCATGAGCCAGCAGGCCTCGAGTATGAAGCAGGTTTACGAAAGCAGTATGGAGTACATCAAGAAAATGAGGAATGTTCTGGAAAGAGTAGAGGGTGTTTGTTACAATATTAGAGAAGAATGGTACTCGCCTGTGATGTTTAACATGACCAATTCGTCTTCTTTCTTCGCCACGGGAAGAGCTGCTTGGTGCCTTCAGAACTATACGCAACGGATCAACGCCACCGAAGATCTTGAGCAATCGGCGTTTCAGGTCTCCGAAGTGGTGCAAATGAAACTCTGGAACGCATCCCAACTTCGACTTGGTTTTGATGGTGAGCATTCAGAAGTGAGTCTGCCTTATGAGCAGGTGGGTGACGTAAGAGTTGGGGTTCATGAGAAGTATAGCTTCCTGGCCGTCAACTTCAGTAACAAAGGTTTTGTTAAAGGATCTACTCGAGCTCTATCAGGAAACAATACTCGAATCAATCCAAGAGCGTATTTCACCGCTAACTTCAGCACAGAGAGCAATATGACGTTGGAGTGCCTCGGAATTGCACAGTTAATCAACGAAGCTACTGGTGAGCCCTGGCCAGTAATAAAGCCTTGGATTGAGGTGTGTTTAGTGCCAATTAGCGATAACAGAGCGCTTCTGGCGTTGTTTGATGATTACAAGGGTTCGAAGAATGAGTTCCAACTTGTGATGTCGGTGGCCTTGGAAGGAGTGAAATCGTTCCACGATTTGAAGCTACTGCAAGCGGTGCCGTGGATGGTAGGAGAAAACGACGGAAGACACACCTACCGCGAACTGGGCGTTTTAGCGGTAGTTTGTTACCACATGATCACCGGCATTTGCACCGCGGGGTTCCGCGATGTTGAGTTTGAATTTGGAAATGAGACGGTGACGGTGCCGACGTGGAGTGTTTGGGGAATGATCTTGCTCGCAGTTGGCGTGTCGGTTATGGCGGCAGTGACCGTTGTGCTGCGTGCGGAGAGATCGAGGTTGAAGGTGCAGGGCAATCTGGCCACGGCCAGCGGAGTCGCCGAGCATTGGTGGCAGGAGGAGCACTTTGATGAGCCCTGCGGTCGAGGACGAGTCGTTCTGGTGGCCGACTATGCCGTGGACGATGAGTGGGCGACGGTGGCTGTAGCACGAGAGGAGTAACAATTTCTGGAACTCTACGTGTAGCGTGACACGTTCCCCACGCGTGCACTCATTGCACGTGGAAACGTGGACACCAAACGGACGCATTCTTTCTCGTCCGTGAAATCGGAAACGGGCGGTGTTGCGGGAATTTAGACAAAATGCATACGTGGCGTACGGCTGCAGCGTGGCTAACGTGGGCGAGCAGGAAAACGTTTACGACGTGTTGCTTATTCCTTTAAAAAATTTTCTCAAGATGAAGTTTCACATTTTTCGCAGATTGGCGTTTAACTCATCTCGTTGAATGATCCACGTCTCCACGTCGACAAGTAGCAATGGATCACAAACCCTAGTCAACATCAATAATGTAGTAGTCCCCTACAACACATCTTGAGGCAAGTTGTCATATTCAATGATAAGTGCCCAATCTTTCGCTCTCGTTTCAAAGCACGGCACAGGGAGCCCTCCTCCTTGGCAAATGAACGTATCCTCAAGCAGCTCTGTGTATAAAAAGCAGCCCAATCTGCCCATAACTTCGACTTTCCATCACACTTCTTTCAACTCTTCAAACCCCGACAGTGCCACCCTTCTAAATGGAACTCCCAAACAGAATTTTCCTTCCCTTCTGCTGTTCGCATGCGTGATTTTCTCGCACTCGACGGCAATGTCTCTGCATCCAGTTTCTCGCCAAAGATGTGGTTCGGTGACATGCAACGCAAAGGAAGTGTGTGCCCCGGCAGATCCAGCCAGAGGTCGTCAAGATTTTTGCGCGCCTGGGCGTACAGTCGGACAATCCTGCATCGCGAACGACTTTTCTACGCAGTGTTTGCCGTTGTTGAGATGCATAGAAGTCCGTTGTGCGTCCCGAGTCGTCTCGAGGGGACAGTCTTGCCGTCAGCAGGATGTCATATGTCAGCGTTTGTTGATGGCTCACGTAACGGAGTGGTTACGTTAGGGGAAGTTGATGGCTCGCGTAACGCAGTGGTTACGTTAGGGGAAGGAACTGCGTGGGTGGACAAATCCAACGTACTTAGAAATCACTTCTGTACAGAGAACTGCGTAGGTGGCTCCGAGTGCAAGTAGTTCAAATTCGAATTGGTTTGCGCGGCGCCACTCAAAGAGGAGAAGCCTCCAAACCTGTCTGAGTCAGACAGAATAAATATCCGGACACAGCAGGAGAATGCCAGTGTCCGGAGGCAGACTCAGGAGCGGACTCCTGAGATCCAGTGTGCCTGCTCTTCTCGCCTCCGTCCCACCGTGCCCACGCACCGCTGCTTCGACTACCACTGCATTCTGTCCTGCGCCTCTGTTCTGATCTTCAGCGTTCTCAACCGTCATTACCGTAGCAATGGCATCCCCCACTCACCCCCAGGAGACTGCCAACGAAGCGAGCACGTCCCACCCTCCGGCAAGCGCTCGCAGCGCGCCACAGCACTCTCGCGCTGCTGTTCGACTTCGACAGGGCCATATGCGACACAAGTCAATTCCAACGCGATACGCCCAAAATCCGTGCCGGCATTCAGAATGCCTGCCACACTCTGTACGCGCGGGGAGACCGCAATAGCGTTCATCTCCAGACGCACCGAGCAACGTCTGCGAAACGCCACAGGCGACAGTTTTCCGCTCACCGCGCGATACGGACGCACGCTGGTACTGTCATCACGTTAGGTGGAGCAGGTGGGACGAGACGTCGATCTAAGCGAAGAGATCGGCGAAGCGGAAGCGTGTGCACACTCTCTCAAATTGCAGTGCTGGAATGACGGTGATAGGGTGGAGATTGGCTTTCAGGGTGGCGAGTGTTTGAAATGGGTAGTGGAGATTATTCTTGCGCCATTTGATGGAGCGGCGGCCGGATGAGCTACCGCTGCTGGCTCTGAAGAAAGTTATGGAGATCATCCCTCGTGATGTTGGGAAATGCCTGGCGTTGGATTAATCTATGGCAATGATCCTAGTTTCAAAGACAAATATTCGTTTAACTTGGGCAGTGATGAGAATAATATTTCTGCAGGGAGGGCGGCGCTGAGGCGCAGAGGGCTGCTAGATTGAGTGGGCGACTATGCCGCCGCTGTGGAAGCGGGAGCTGACTACCACGTTGAGTAATCGGCGGCTGTCGAGCAGCTGCTGCTAGAGTTGTGCAAGTTTCGATATGCACAGCATTTGTATAAGATATACATGTTCTTTCTCGCTGGAGTTCATGACATCATGATCCGTTGAGAACAAGACGGCGTGCGAGTAAAGGACGGAAACCATCTCACTTCCGTTTTGGAATGATCATTTGTTCGATCTCGCGTCGCGTGCTCTGAATTCATAGCATCTGTTACTTCAGTACACATCTGTTTCTTCATACGTTCACAAGGATACATGATTAGTCAACAAAACATTTTTTTGTCGCCATAGCCAACCATGAAAATCATAATATCCTACATAAAAGCATGCGAATCAATCGGATTTTTATGAAAAGAGAACGAATAAATTCTATCATCCGCTTCGGTTTCTGAAGGGAAGGCTGGCAGTTAGTGCATCTCTGGTTTTTGGACAGTGTTGAACCTGATCTGCAAGAGGAATAAATAATCATCCCAGGGTGAACAGAACCTACCCACGTCCATCCACACACACAAACAAAGACAACCGCGACCACAGACACCACTACGGCAACAACTTTTCTTTCGGCTTTGACTACCACGGAGCTAAAATTTCTCTGCGTAAGAGAGACCATCGCCTCAAATGGATCGCAATAACCGACAACCTCCACGGGAACACCCTGCAGGCCGGAAAAGGGGAAGAAACCAAAGCCCTGGCACTCCAGATCCCCCCTTGCTGCACCCTCCAGCGAATCAAGAACATCAGAGGAACCAAACCAATCAATTGCATCAGCAGTCCACTGAATCCGTGCCGCAGCTCCACGCCGCGTTCGCCATGACGCGCGAGCTGTTTTCGCTACCGCTGCCGCACAAACTGAGCGCGCTCAAGCAATATGACGCCTCACTCACCGGCGGATATATATCGCGCGGCATGGAGAGCTACAATCATCAACGAGACGACGATCTCAAGGAGGCGTACAACATCACGGACCCCGAGCGCATTAGCGTGAGCTACGACGGCTAACCGCCCGCCTTCGAACGCGTATGCACCCAGTTCTTCCATACAATGAGCGACGCCGCCGCTCGTCTCGCCGTCGCGTGCGCGCTCGCCCTCAAACTGCCGCTCAACCACTTTGCCAAGAGCGTGCGAAAACTGGACCTCGCCACGATGCGCATGATGCACTACCCTGCATGCCACTTCGTTGCCGGACAAAGCAACGGTGATGACGAAACGTCATCCATCCGCTTCGGCGAGCATCGCGACCTGGGCTTCTTCACGTTTCTGTTCTGCGACAGCGGCGGTCTACAAGTGAAACGTGAACGTGATGAGCTCGCGCAGCACGAGGGCAATGAATGGATGGACGTGCCGGTGCCTGCACAGGGGTGCGCGGTGGTGATGATCGGACGGCTTGCAGCGCGCGTGACGAACGACGCGTGGATAGCGCCCTTGCATCGCGTCGTGGTGAGGGACGGTGATGCGGCGAGCAAGAGTCGGTACGCGCTGGCGTATTTTCATGAGCCGGATAAGGGGAGCGTGATTGAGACGCACCCGAGCTTCGTGGCGGAGGGGGAAGCGCCTGGATATGAGCCCATTCGGGCCGGCTGTAGTACGTATGCGCTTGTGGAGGAGAGCTTGGTGCGAAAGGATACGAATTTGGGGCGCTGATAACGATGCGGGCGGCGTGGGGGGACAACGAGGGTGCTGCGTTCTACGTCAGAGGTGTAGATGTACTGCAGCTTTCTGCATGGAGAGGTTCGGCGGCGGGCCTCGGCGGGTACAGTTACCCGCGGGCCTCGGCGGTTGGTGGGAGATGCACTTCGGACGGCGGATTGGGCGCCTCTAGATTTGCAGAGGTTGCATTTTGCGACTGCGGAAGTCATGATGCAATCTGTCAGCTCCTTTGCTGACAGTACGTAAACCAATGAATTCAAACGAAGTTGGAATGTTCGGGCCACTGCATGCGCGCCAAGTACGCTTAGTAGAATTTGGTAGTTTTGGTTAATTTAATTGCAAATCAACTAGCTTTTGCACAACTAAATTTTGTGCGTGTTTGAATTGGCGGGGTCATGACGCGAAGCAAGCCAACGTCGAGATCATTTTTGTGTGAATACGGGTGGTGCTTTCATTCATACACTATGGAAATCGTGCACAGGGTCGACAGCCACTGATCAAGCTGTGTTCAAGAAAACAAACATGAACAAATAGGCAATGATAGAAATTGATTCTGTCCTCAGCCTGAGGAACTGAAGCTACCCTTCGTACATGTAGCTTACAGGTGTACGGAGAAGTGCGGCGCCTTCCACCACTCCAGTTTTGCCTACACATTTGCTGTCAAAGCGCAGCACACAACCAGTTTTCTCTGCGACAAGCTTCGTCGTTTTGAGGGTATATGAAACTTACAGACAAAAAAAATTCTGTAAGCTTCATGTGTGTTTTGGATGCACGGATTGAGAAAAGAAGCAAATGCGCCACACTGTAAGGAAGCTGTACGATCGCGCACACATCCCATTTATTTGGGGCTGCTGCCACGGGGTCACTGCCCCGTCGAGCCGCGCGGCTGAGGCTCAACGAGCGACACACGGCGGGGGGACATCGTGATGGGAATGGGCGAGCGCAAGTGTGGAACAACAGTAGCTGTGCAGCGGCGTGAAACAAATATGCATATCGCTCGTGCATGCCCAGCGAGAACACTGGAGAAGTAATACGTTTTCTCAGCGAGTTACACGGGGGACACACTGACTGGACGTTACATCTCTCTATGGAGCACAGCTTGGCTGTGTGTACTGAAGCTCGCGTATGTCACAGTGTACCCGTCTCCACCAGCGTGTCCGCATACTATCCGTGGAGATTACCGATATCATCGCCGCTGTAAAATCATCCCGCCGAACCTACGCTTGCGTCCTAGCTTTTGTTGTGAGCATCGTTCACCATGTCGACCTATTCGTGGTGCCGAAACCCCCATATGTGCGCCAGAGCAAATTGGATTTGGTTGGCTTCTGACAAAATAATTGCAATATATTGCTCATAAAAATGCAATACATATTGCTTTTTTTGTTTTATCTGAAATAAATATTGCAATACACAAGACAGTTGGCAATATCATTGCAATAGCCTAAGAAAAATGCAATAGGTCTGCAACATTATACTGCACACAAACGGGAACAAAAGTTTTTGTTTATTACCGTCAAAAACGCTTTGAATCATAAAGAGAGGCAGCAAAAGCTGGTGGAATTGCCATAGGCTGTGTGAAATGGCAAACTTACGAATATTAAACTTTTGCAATATATTGCTCTGAACCCTGCAGAAGCATGACAGTGAGCAGGAACAACTCGAGAAAGGCGTAGGTCCGACATATCTTCTCGTGAGGTCGGGTTGTGTTGTGAGTATCGATATTGGGGAGAGGGGGAGGTCTCGCAGAGAGTTTGCATATCATCATGCATGAACATGTGAAACGGCAGTCGACTGGACATAGAGTCAGTTCACCACCAGTCCCGTTTCATGCATCTGCCCAATCAGAGGGGGGCAGCAGTGACAAAAGTGCCGCTTCAGAGACGATTGGTCGCCCATGAAGGGGGAAGGTGTGGAAATCGGGATCAGTGATCTCCGAGAACAAGATTGTGATAAATTCTAACTGAGATGAGCTCGATTTTGAGTTGAAATAGATTTACGTGTTCAGAGAGCACAGCGCTTGGACGTGTGCCTTATGGACACGTTGAGCAGCGGGCGGCAGCGAATGTCGTTGGTGGCGTTCGGGTCTTGCCGCGAGGGCGAAGGCCGTGTGCGTCGGCTTTCAGAAGTACAAGAGTACATATCAACGCAGCAACTGGGGCATTCGATCATCCCCACGCCGAAGCGCGACCATGACAAAATTAGTCGCTGTGCAAAGCTCGGTTCACTGGAAGAAAATGCATGCGAAGTAAAAAGACTGCAAGCTGGGCATGATAGCTGCATGGCTCACCTAGTCGCGACGCAGTCGACGCTTCATCTGCATCAGGTAAAGGCACTAAATGGCTTTTGTGATGGCCGTTCTGTGCTTCTTCGTATCAAAACCTATGGGAAACGTTGGTTTTGAGCGCCGGAAGTAAGGCTGCGGCGAATATATCTTATCCCAGAACAGATAGGTTAACCGTAGTCGTACATGGGAGACATGTCGTTGCATAATAAGAATAGAAACTCTCACGAGATTATCCTATGCGCTGTGCAAGAGATACTGAACAAAGTCTGAACACTTGACACGGTTTCTGTAGCTGCTTCAAGACAAAAGTTATTTAATAGTCATATGGCTGTTCTATACAAGTTATTCAATGTACATCTTGGAAGTGCGTCGGCGTCTCCACCAGGTGCGTCTCCACCATCTACGTCTCAACCACCACTTTCGTCTCCAGCTTCTCTTCTACTTTTTGTGAGAAGAGGACGAACTCACGCTCGGAGACGGGGAAGGGGAAGCCGAGGCAGCGGGCACTGCCTCTGTCCGAGTTGCACTTTGCGATGTCGTTGCACCAGACTTGCTGCGGCAGATATCGATGGTGCCATAGATACGGAAGGGCTTGGTGATGCACTGAGTGACGCACTGGGCGACGCACTGGGTGTCGCACTGGATGACGGTGATGGTCTTGGCGGAGAAATGTGGTCCGGAGTGAGCTTTTGCTCAAGACCTTGTGCAGATATCTGGTCACTCGACGAGCAAGATTAGTCGCAAGCCACACGAGAATCTTGTGCATCACGTTCCTCGATACCTGAACTCGGTCTGGGATACTACTCGAGCATAACCTCCCCTCTGCGATGACTGCTTGGTGCTTGTCTCAAGAGAACAAGCCATGGGAAGCGTCTGAAATATATACCCTCTCCCTTTCGTGTCCATAGAACGGTACCAGTTATCGATACGGCACTGAACTTGAGTTTGTGTGCGGAAGCAACTTAGGATCTCGAGTCATGCCCAGGCTGGCGTCGTTCCCCAGTATTCTCCAAGTTTTCTGAGTTCATAAATACCGCTCCTGCAACTTTGCCCTTCCAAGTTAACTTCGCATCACTTGCGGAGTCACACGTCGTCTATCACAGTCCCACTTTCTCTATTTCATTCGACATTTATTTCAGGGCAGTCCACGATGACCACGGAGGCGTCCTTCGCCATAGCTAAGGCCATCAGAAACCATGTTCGTACCAAATATCCCAATCTGAATGAACTCACTGTTCACAGTGTTTGTGCTCGCCATAGCAACCAAGTATCAGCTCCCTCAGTCATCTCAATCATTCCAGTAGCCTTTTCCTTGGCCGGTTTATTGACAGAGGTTCAGCTGTTCTTGGACGAGATCCCGATTCCACCAAGCAAATTCAACTTTGATGAGCATGACCGCCTACTCACCTGGAATAAAGCTTATGGAGGCGGACGTCTGTTTCTCTCGCATGATGGAACTATTGCTCACGGTTCTGTTGGAAGAATGCGGAATGCCGCGACGTTTGAAGCTGGAGCCACAGCGAGGTTCACCTGCGACGTGGCGGAAAATGTTGGTGCCACCTTCGAGAGCATGGGTGATACTAATATCAAGATTGATTGGGACCCTGACTGTGAACAATGGAAGAATGCCAACTGAACTGGAGATGATGAAGCCAGCCGTTTGTCTCTGTCGTACACCATTACAAGTGGCGGTTCCATGCACCACGATCAGATTAAGTTTAACTTTGACGATAACAATACCGGCACAGGACAAGCAAATGTGATAGACAACTCGAATTTCATCGGAGCACAACGGCAGTGTGTGTTTCTTGGTGCTCCTGTTGGTAATCTCCCTGTTTTGGACCGCAACAGCCTTTATCTTAGTGCTGGCTTCAAATAAGCTCAAATAAATCTACTTCCATTCTAACCTTGAAGAACCATTTTCAACTACAATTTTCTTACTGCAAGGTAGGGCTGGTTGGTGTTCATTCCGCTACAGCAAGCATCTGCATGCTAGGACACGTGCTTTAGAACCCATTCTCCGCCACTGCTGCACTTCAAACGCAGATCTGTCCAAAAAGCGGGATAAATTGAGGCTGATAATCGTCCCAGCATTGCTTTTGGCATAGAAAACGGGATCGAAGTCTGATCGCTCTGCCTACGAAAAATATGTGGCCGCAGTAAACATTGCTGTTGAAAGTTTTCTTTGTCATGCGGTACACAAGCCTTTCCCTCGGAAAGTCTATGATGTAGGGTATGATGTAACCCTGGCATTTGCGTCGTTCTCTAGGATGTATTCACCCACTTCATTTTTTTATGTTTGTGACAAAATGGCGTCCACAGGAAGGTCATGTTCTACAAAGGCTGAAAGATGCAGCCAATCATTGAAACGAATCAAGTTTTCTTTACTCGAGGGAGCTTTACGGTGTTTTTCTTCGAGAAGCTTGCTTCTCAAAGCGCCGATATATATATATATAAAAGCGGTAAATTTAAGGCTTTACCAAACTGCAGACCCTTGACGCCAGAAAAGACCGGTTTGCTAAACTAAATTAGTTCAAGATGGACGAGCCTCCATGCCAGTAGGAGCTTTGCAACAGCGAAAAAAATCTTTTGGAACGGGTGTCCCTGGAGAACTGGAACACCTGCACAAAAACGCCACCACCATCATGTCGATGACTATTATCCACCCAAGCTGGCATACCAGCTAGTTGGAAGTGACAAACAAATTGTCTGCTCTGTCTTGGTGTGCTGCAATCCTCCCCTTCACATGCTTTCTCGTGCCTATGTCCATCAAAGAAGCTGAACTCACGATTACAAGACATACCGAGACAATACTCACAGGATTTCAGAAGAGTCAACATCGTGTTGATGGCTCATGTCCTCCCAAGCCGGCATGCCAGCTGTTTGGAAGCGACAAACAAATTGTCTGCTCTGTCTTGGTGTGCTGCAATCCTCCCCTTCACATGCTTTCTCGTGCCTATGTCCATCAAAGAAGCTGAACTC
>JASCIV010000639.1:0-15395 GCA_030374735.1 Gracilaria caudata
CCACCCTCCCGTGCGTCACTTGCGCGCCTGTTCCCTTTTTTTTTTCGAGCGTCGCTTCTTCTCTTGTACTTGTGTACGTGCGTGGGTTGTTTGCGCGCGCGTGGCGTGCGTGCTTGCGTGATGAGTGAATCTCAACGCTCGTTGTGTGTTTCGTCGCCACAACAATCGTTATGGCTTCGTTTTACCGGTTATGACGTGCCCAATTTCGAGCAACATAACGTTGTGATACAGTCTCGACGAGAGTTCTCACCGCTTGTCCGGGCGCGGGCGCCGTTTCAGTTTTCGTCGCCCATCGATTGCAAGTTACGTTGCGATGATCAGTCGCATTGCTTCGTGCTATACGCGCTGCAAACGCGTTCGCTCAGCCTCAAAAACGGCAGCAGCGCTGCGTTTCGCTTCTGCATCGACGCGCCAAGCGTGCTGCGACAGCTGAAACAAGCGTCCGAGCAGCGCGTTGCGTTGCACATACGTTCTGCGGACGGAATGAAGCTTGCTTACGAAGCGTCGTTACAGGCGCCGTTGTACAGTTGTACGGAGGAGGCTTCCGTGCTATCTTCTGTGGAAGACGATGTGGTATCGGTATCATCTTCGTGCGATTCTCGCGTGGGGGTACCTCCGTTGGATCTGAGTTTCTCCAGCGTGTCCGAAGAGGCCGATTCAGGCGATGATTCGCCGCTGTTGGCGGGCGATTCTTTCCTGTCTAAACGAAGCAAACGAGGCGCAAAGGTGCGCTTTTGTGACACGCTGCAGCTGATTCCAAGCACGGAGCAGCTCAAGAAACAGGCCGATATGGCCGCCACGGAACGGGCGCAGCTGTCGCGATGCGTGGGCGATCTTGCATCGCAACTGGCTCAGCTGCAAGCGCAGCTACGACAACTGAAGCAGGGTGCGGCGCATGACTCTCGTGCAGAGCTGCTTCAAAGTGGCACGGCGAGCGCAAAGCGCAGAAGGGTGGTGATTGATGGCGATAGTGTGGCGCGCGCGTACGGCAAAGGAAAGTTCAAAGCTCAGGGAATCTCGGTGGCGTTACAGTACTATGGCAGCCGTGGCTTTCACGCGGTGGCGGTGGTTTCGAAGCGCATGACTGAATGTGGCAAATCATCGCGAGAGCGTTCTCGAGACGATGTGCTGACGCAACTTATTGACGACGGGTTGGTTGAAGTGAGCTGCAGTGAGGGCAAACGACAGGAGTTTATTGTGAGATACGCGCTGGATCACAATGCGCTGGTGGTGTGTAACGCGCGCTTGCGAGCGGCGGCTGGGACTGGGACGAGATGCTCCAAGCGCGAGCTGCGCAGAATACAGGCGTTTGTGGACTCGCATCGGGTGGCGTTCATGTTTGTTGCAAACGAGTTTGTGCCGACGGCGACGTCGTTGCGGCCTTCTCAATCTTCGGAGTGTCTGCGCTCGGATGGGTTGTAACAATATGAGTGTGTAACTTAGGTCAGCTGCGCGGATCAAGCGATATATGCCTGGGAGGTGCTTGTGTGGGCCTGAGGTGGATGATGACAGACGTGAACGGCTTGTTTCCATTAGCCGCGCACGCAACGCCGTGCGCTGGCTGAGCGGCTGCGACGCCGCGCGCGCACGATGTGTGCGGCCAATTGTTGCATTTGCTGAATTCACTTACACGCGCAGTTGGACGCACTTCGTTTGCGCAGAGCACAACGCGGTGTGCAGTTCGAGATAGATCACGACGGCCGTCCCCGTTTCTGTGACACCTGTACAGCGTTCACATTGTTGCCTTCTATTTTGGCGCCAGTTCCGGGGCGCGGCACATGTGATGCACCACCACGCACTGCGGAAACGCTCCGCCGCGCCGTGCGCACGTCAACGAAACCGCGCAACACAAAGCACGATGGCCACGCGCTTCGGGTACGACTCTCAGCTGCTCGACGCCATCCGCATGTTCCACGCCGCCGCCAACGATCTACCCGCACACCAGCTGCAACGCGCGTCGCTCACAACCGACGCCGCGCGCACCGACCTTCTGCAACACGTGCTGAGCGCGCGGCGCATCTCGTTGAGGGGCTGGGACTACGACGAGATATGCGCCTTTCTGCTGTTCACGTACCCCGTGCGACTGTTTCGCGAGTGCTGTCGCAGCGCGGGCGGCGCCAAGTTTGTGGACGTGCTGTACGACGCTTGGCGACCGTCGTTTGAACTGTATGCGTTTGCGATGTGGGAGTACTTGGGAAGAGATAGTGTGTTGTTTGGACATTGGTTGTATTTGTTGCGCAAGGAACAACGCGCGTCGAAACAGCAGATGGGAAAGGTGTTGTTTAGTACCATGGTCAAATGTAACATGCTTTCCGAGAGCGATTGCGCGAGTGTTACGGGCGCGCTGTTGCCGTATCCGTTGGAATGTATGTATGCGCGGGAACATGAGCAACAGATTGACAAGTATTCGATGCTGTTGGAGCCGGACGAAGTGGGTTTGATCTGTCGCAGTCTGTTCCTACATCGCGCCATCGAACGTTCCTCATGTGGCTGCGATTTTCGCGAGCGAAAAAGCGATTTGGTTCGTTGTACTTGCGTACATGACAGCGCGCAACGGAACAATCAACATGCCATCAAACTGTCTAATGACCTGGACAAAGAATACGCCACCGTCATCTTCAACTTGATTCTGGAACGCCATCACCAAGAATCAGTCGCATACGACCGGCGATGGAGCAAACAAAAACGCGACCAATTTCTGCGCAGCGCGTGTGAGCATGTGTTTTGCAAGGAAGTGTACACGGAGATCTACCAGAACCTGCACAGCGGCCGCAAACCAAGCGTGCCACAACGATACCCAAGGCCGTTGTCGGGCGGTGAAATAAGCTCAAACGTCACGCGCGCCGCCGACTGTGATTACAACCCCAGTTTGGCAAATCATAACGGCTGTGTGGTGCGATCGTGTAGTCAGTCCACGAAGAAGGGATGCGCGAATGTGTCTTGTAGAACGCATTGTCATGCTCTGGGATATCATACCTGTAACGCGCATCGCTTCTATGCGCCGCACGAAGAGCCGCACTACCTGCCGCGAAGAGGCGTGGACCACATCCCGGAGCACATGCACAGCGGTGAACGCGGCTTGCCCGCAAAGCGAGAGGGAAACATCTAGTTCTCGGCTAAATACAACACCAACACACACAAAAAGAGTGCACGGAACGGTGCCATACAACATGCAAAGCGCGCTGCGCAGCCGCTTGCGAAGGTAGCGGTCGCTACCCTGGTAGAACGCTACCTTCGTACTGAGTACGTAACGCTGGCGCGGAAGGCGACCGCAGTAGCGCGGCGTAGCCTGCAGCCACACAACACGTGACGGCGTCTCGCAGAACCACACAGCAAGCGCTGCGGCTACGCGCGCACGTGGTTGTGTGGGCCGTCGCTCTGTCCGCTCCCACAGCTGCCCACGTGCGCTTGCGCAATGCGCGCGCTGTTATTGAGTCCAGCCGCACGCCGCATGCGCATCTTCCTGCGCGTTTCTCTGCAAATCTCCGCGATATCTTTTTTGTTTGTGCTGCCAACACGCCCGCGTTCGCGGCGGTGTGTGTGTTGCGTCTCTATTTCACGCCAGCCATGTACTTCCGTCGGTGTCGCACGTAACATTAGAGAACGCCGCGCTCTCAACGTCGTGCGAGTTTGCGTGCTATCAGCAGCATCGTTTGTGTTTGTGTTCGCGTTTTGCACAGATGGACGCCACTGCGCAGCTTGTGCTCGATTTGCCGTCGCACTTTCTGCTGTTCGGGGACGAATGTGTTGCACAGCCGCACCAGTCCAACTCGCTTCGATTGCCGCCGCCGTCGTCGCAAACCACCGACCTCGATCTGTCGCTTCAACTGCCCGAGACGTCAACGCTTGAGCCACACGTCGTCACATATCACTCCGCCACCGATGTGACGCCATCACAACTAGGTCTGCCCAATCTCGAAGTCACCGACGCGCTCAACGTCAGCACACTCACCACGGCAGACGCCGACAGTCATTCCGTCGACGACACCTCTCCGCAACACTCGCTCACCATCGTCGCCGCTCCACCCACGCCCACATCGCCGCCCGCAAAACCGCCTGCGCGCCCCAATGTGTCTCACACGCGTCGCTGTCGCGCAAAGCTCAACTCCAATTTTGAACGTCTGCTACAGGTGTTACCGCCGCCGCCGACCGGGGTAGAGGCGCGCCACAAGGCGCAGATTCTGCAGTACGCCATCGACTACTACCGCAGCGTCAGTCAGCACAACAGACAGCTCGAGATGAAACTCGCGCTGCGATCACCGGCAGCCATGGCGCGATGGGTGCAATCGGTTGTGGCATCCACTCCCAACTTGAAGGATGCGCTCAAGTCGTACATGGCCATGGTCTGTCTCACCAACAACTGGAAGTACGCCGAACTATGGTCGCCGCACATGCGCACCGGGTCGTCGTCTGTGCTGCTGCGCTACGTGACCGGCGCGCTGCCTCCCACCGTGCAGGGCGACACGTTGGCAAGACTGAGGAAATACCGCACCCATTCACGCAAGTTCAAGTTTGCGCCGCGAATCGGAGTGCCGGGACGAGTGTTTCTTACCAGACGACCGGAGTGGCTGCCGCTTCTTCACGACCCGGTTGCTTTTCTTCGCGCGCCGCATGCGATGCGACAGGGTGTGGAGGTCACGTTTGCTGTGCCTGTTATTGTGAATGGTAGTGTACAGATGGTTGTGGAGTTCTTTGATACAGAGCGCAGGGACTATGATCCCAAGGCGTTTAATATGGCCAATGAGATTGCCAGCGTGTTTGGAAAGGCGTTTAGTCAGTTGCAGTCATCCCGTTTCTAGCTCGTATCAAATGCCCTTTTTAGTGGAGAAGCACCGGCACGACATTTGCTGGCGTGCCCGAAGGCATGCGCGCAGAGTGTGGCAGATGTGCAATCAACCTCGATACGGGCGACCATGTGTGGCGGCTATACCGCCATGTTCTACCACCTTGACTACTTTGTGTGTGAATTAACTAGATACCGAGGTGCGGCAAACATATTTTGAACACGGTCAATAAGAACACGCTCTTTCAACTGCAATGGAAGCCAGAGGTGTGTCACACTATTGGTATACTTTTTACAGAGCTCCATCATCATGATGAGAGTCTTGATTAATGTTGATGAAGACGGCGAATGCATGCAAACTTAGTTTGATCACGTGACACGGGGCTCTGGAGTCGCAAACGGTTGCTCTGTTTGATATTATCTATGGTCACGAGAACGTTAGATAGTGTGGTTGCTTGGCGTGTTGGAGCTTGTAACTTGTGTACAATAAAGAAATGTAAGCATTTCATGTACAGTCTTTGGCACAAGAGCTTTATAGGAGGAGTCAGAACTGCGCGATACACATATCGTGAATACCAAGTCATTGTGGGACAATGGGCAACGAGAGAGTGGACAAGTTGGCGAAGAGTGGTCCATACATCCCCATCGCAGAGCAGGTAAAAGTGGAACGATTTCTTGGATGTCAAGGCTGCACTCAAGGTGAAACAAAGTAGCCGTCCTTGGCCTTCCTGCAGAGAGAAAGCCTTATTTAGAGGCTTTACTTCAGTCTAGTAATTGAAGGCTGTTGTCGAAAATAAAAAGAAGAAAGTAGCCGTCGACTACTTCCGGAGAACGATCATAGTGAAAAAAGAGTTAAGCTCACGAACCGCAGAGGTTATGTTAGCACAGTTGTACACGCGCACCAGATACACCCAGTAGCAAGCTTCATGGGGAACAAATATTATGTTTTGAGTGCGCGCTCACCCGTTGAGAAAAGATTGCGAGGACGTATACAATTCTTTCGTTGCTTACTGACAACCGCGAGCAGGCGTGAGGTTTTCCGTGGTCAACGAGAATACTGTCAAAAGTCGCTTAGAGAGCTGATAGTGGAAGCACCCCAACGAATTCTGGCCTTTTTACGGAGAGAGAAATATATGTTGTGTTAGGATTTACCTTCGTAGAGCACAACTTCCACACTGTTGAATCCACAGTGAAGAAGAAATGTAAACCGATGGGGGGTGACGTCGTCATAATATATCGGCCTACCGCTTTGCTGCGCCTCGTTCTCCGTCTGAGGCAGTACGACGGTACTGCGCCATACCGTAATGCGGTGCCCGATCGCTGCCCTGGATATCAGGCATATTCATCGGTCCGTCACTACATGATGCAAAGCTCTACGGGTCCGGCCGCAGACCGCGCCACGGTGAACTTTGACGTTGTCATTGAACGAGACTCGCGGAAAGCGTCCCATTGCATTACAGCACCACGGCCTGGAAGTTCCAACTTGGAGACAAGTTCGTGTCCCAAGTTCGGACGCCGGACAGACTTCCTACAGCCAATGGCGCGCGGGCACATGCGCGACGGAGATGGAAGCGTTCCATGCATTACGCGTCCATTGGGTGCTCCACAGCCTGTTACAGAGCCTGCTACAGTATTTCTTGTGGCAGCATTCAATGCCATCGGTGCCGTCTGTACTGCGGCGCACGCAACTGCCAACCTGTTCTCAACCGCCACCAGCGTGCCAGTCGCTCAGAGCTCATTCGCGCGTTAAAATCGCAACCGCCAACCAGCCTGGCACCGCGCAGTGCGGTGCTACGGCCCATCCCGGCCGAGGCTGATTAGTGATCATAAAATCCCCTCTCCGCCCCTTTGCGCATGGCAGCGCCCCAATTGTTCCGCCAACACCGCAAGCTGGGCAGCAACCGTTCAACGCCAACATCTCGCTACGTAGTCGTGCTCAGTCCGCTTTGTTTTCGCCGCTGTGACGACCCACCATGGAGCACGAGCACACCTTCATGAGCCACCAAGGAAGAAACATCGAGTTTGATGCGCTTGAGGCCAATCGAGAGTTCAAGCAATTCTCGGAGAGTGTCACGTCGCGCGAAGATGCCATACCCGTCGACCTGGTATGGCGCAATCTCACTTTCGACGTGCCGGCGCCCAAACTAAAAAAGGGACAGAAACCTGTCATTGAACCTGCGTCATCCGATGCAGAGCTGCCGTTTGGGGTAGCACCGCTCAAACCCAATATGCGACGCATTCTGCACGCCGTGAGCGGCCAGGTTCGCTCGGGACAAGTGCTGGCTATCATGGTAAGTTCTTTCTTGCGTTTCATTTGCACACACTGTTTCGTTCATTCATTTCTGCATGCTGAACAGTGTGTTCGTGCTTGTCACTTGTGTCTTTTTGTAGGGGGCGTCGGGAAGCGGTAAGACTACGATGTTGAATATGCTGTCTGGTCGACTCAAGTCTAGCAAGAAGTGCACTACAGGTGGTCACGTTTATGTGAATGGACAGTCTCGCAACTTCAACACATTTCCACACATTGCCAAATTTGTCGAGCAGGATGACACCACCATGTTTGCGGAGCTTACTGTTCGTGAACAAATCCTATTCGCCGCTCGACTGGCGCTGTCGAACAAGGTTCCAGAGGAGCGAAAACGGGCGCGTGTGGAGAAAATCATTCAGGAGCTGGGCCTTTCCAAGTGTAGCGACACGTACATTGGAAACGAACTCACGCGTGGTGTGAGCGGCGGAGAGAGACGACGAGTTGCTATTGGCGTTGAACTTGTGACCGATCCTTCGCTTGTGTTTTTGGACGAGCCAACCACAGGACTTGACAGTTTTAACGCGCTCAATGTGATGTCATCTCTACGTCATCTTGCACGCAATGGTAGGACAATTATCACTACTATTCATCAACCAAGGTCGAGTATATTCCATTTGTTTGACATGCTGTGTCTCATCGCGGAGGGGCGAACGGTGTATTTCGGTCCTGCTGCAGATGTGGCCAAGTACTTTGATGGTCTTGGTTTCCAATGTCCGCCACATTTCAACGTTGCGGATTATTTTATCGACGTTTTGTCCATCGACCATCGTTCAGAGGAACGGGAAGTAAAGACGGTATCGCGAATCGAATATGTTTCGGATCAATATCGTCAAAACGTGGAGCCTGCGTTTTTGTCCAACGCCGATGCTTACCAGTCGGCACATGCGGTGCAACCGGGCGCGGACGTGGCCAAATATGGAAACGGCGTTTTCAAGGAGTTTACCATTCTGGTTCAACGCACCAGTAAGCTGATGCTTCGTGAGCGACAGATCAATTTCACGCGACTCGGACAGACGTTGGTCTTCGGGCTGTTACTGGGACTTATCTGGTTGAACTCTGGACGCGACTCGGAACAGGCGGCAGTTGAGGGTGTGATTTTCTTCATTGTGGTGAATCAGTGCTTCGATGCGGCATTCGGCGTGATCTTTGCGTATCCGACGGAACGGGCAATCGTGAACCGCGAACGCGCAAGCGGTTTCTATCGTGATGTGTCGTACTTTTTCGGGAAACAACTGTGTGAACTTCCTCGTGCTGTGTTTTTCAATATGCTGTTGTTATTGATTCTATACTTCATGGTAGGGTTGAACTCGGGCGCGGGCGCATTCTTCGTGTTGTTGCTGATTACGGTGGTGGTGTCAGTAGCTGGCGAGGGTATGGCACAAGCACTGAGCGTGTTTGGTGGCGATGAACAGACAGCGGCGGCTATTGTACCGGTGGCAGTGATTTTCCAGCTGTTGTTTGGCGGTTTCTTCATCCAGCCCGATGCGTTGCCCGGGTATATTGCGTGGGTGAGATGGGCGACGTTTATGTACTATGCGTTCAATGCGGCGGTGCTCAACGAGTTTGGAGCGGATGCTGGGGGGAGCGTGGAGGATTTTAGTCTGAGTAAGTGGGAGGCGATTTCGGTGTTACTTGGGTTTGCTGCGGGGTACAAACTGATCTACTTCCTGGCACTGCGCCTAAACAAACCGCGCTTCGATCGCAGTCTGTAGAAAACAAACGGTATGTGAAGACGTAAAACGACAAGCAAACGAGCAGTTTTTACAAGAGGGGTGAACAAACTATGGAACGGGTGGTGCGTGTGCTCAGGCGGAGGGGTTCTTGCGAAGGTTGTAGCCAATGGTGCCAAAAATGAGCGTGGCAAACATTCCCACGTGCCAGAGAGCGAACAACAGCCAGAACGGGTCGTCAATGGCGGGGCCCTTCGGCCAGTGCGCCAAGTTCTCCTGGATGGAGGCGAAGAAGGCCTGGCTGAGTCCCGTACCGTTGGTGAGCGGGATGCCGGCCGGGATAGAGGACGGAATCACCCAGCCGAAGAAGGCGAGCGCGAACACAATCGGGTTGAGCTCGAATTCAACGCCCTCCGAGATCTCGAACTCCATGCGCGGCGTGGCAACGGCCGGCGCGGCGACGGCGGCGCGAGCGGCCACCACGCGCACGGGACGTGCGACGAAGGCGCTGCGCGAGAGCGCGCAGCGCGCGCCAGACGCGCGTGAAGCAGCGGCGAGCGGGACAGCGGAGACAAACGCCATGGTCAACAGAGGCAGAGGTTCAGTTCTCGCAATAACGCACCCGGGGAGACGGGAAGCATGTCGCGCGCGATCTTTTTAAGGCCCGCGCGCGAAACGGCGCGCGACCGCGCGAAGCGGCGGCAGATATTGACGGGCTGCGCAGCCGCGCCGCGAGCTCATTCGAGCAACCCTTCATCACCCCCCAAATATCTCAATGCCGCAGCTCGCTCCCCGCCCACACGAACTCACCCCCATAAAGCCCCAAGCGCCGCGCCGCGCCCCGCGCGCGCGGCGCAATCAAATGACGCAGTGGGTGCTGAGCAACTGCCCCGCGTGCGCGCGGCTGTTGCTGCTGCAAGCCGGCGCGCCGCTGCAGCAGTGCCCCGCCTGCGGCGCGCTGCTCCGCCCGCGCCGCAGCCCCGTGCCAGCGCCCGCGCCCGCATTGCCCACCACCGCCGCACGGTCGCTGCTGTGCGCGCGCTGCGCGCTGCTCCTGCGTTTCAGCGCGGCGTTCGACGCAGTACTGTGTCCAGTGTGCGCCACACTGAACAGCGCGCCGCCGCCATCGCCACCGCCCCCGTCGTCGCCGCTGCCGCCGCTGTTGCCGCTGCCGCCCGATGCGTCTTGCGCTCCGCGCCCACCGCCAAAGCTGCCGCCGCGCCGCATTGTGTGGCTGCGCAGCTCGCCACTGCGTCCGCGTCACCCCAACCCCTCGACGGCGACGCCGGCTCCGCACCTTCCCCGCTCGCGTTCGCCATCGCCATCGCCATCGCCATCGCCGTCGCCATCGTCGTCGGTGTTGTCGGCGCCCTTCCTCGCAAACGTGAGGAAGCTGGTGTCCCCCTTCATCACGGAGAACGGTCTGCTATGCAGCGGCGCCGCCGCGTGCACAACGCGTTCCACATGCCGCCGCTCCCGCGCCATCGCCGCCGCCGTCGCGGCCAACGCCACCTTCTCCACCCCCGCGCGCGCCGCTCGTTGCCGCCAGCCGCCGCGTCGGCTCCAACGTGCGTCTGCGCTTCGCCACCGGTCTCCCAATTGACATCTCATGCCCATCATCATCCGCCAGCGTGCGCTCCTCACCCACACTCTCCTCCTTCCCCCGCCGCCTCCCCCGCACACCGCGCGCCACGCGCTCGAATCCCGGCGCGTCGCGCACGCGCTCCAAGTGCTCGAATATCGGCGCGTCGCGCATGCACTCCACGCTCTCAAACGTCCTCACCGCCGCGGTGACCGTGCGCAGCGAGTGAAAGCGCGGCCGTCGCAGCTGCTCGCACGCCTCGCCACCTGCCCCACGCACGGCGAAAACGCGCACAGCGAGCCGTTGCGCCGCAGCACGCGTCTCGCCTCCGCCACCAGCGCGTACGGCCCCGGCACGTCCAGAAACACCGCGTCCGTGCTCCCGTCCCCCACCCCCACAAAGCCGTGCTTCACCACATCCAAGCGGGCGTGCACGCGCACCACGTCCGCAATGCCCAGGCGCTCAAAGTGCTGCGCCGCCGCGTCGCGCTCGCGGTGGAACGCAAAGCTCAGCAGGCGCCCGTGCGGCGCCACGCACGTCGCGAACGCGGCGGCGGCGGAACCCGAGCCCGTGCCGCACTCCACCATCACGCTGCTCGCGCGCAGCTCCAGAAACGTGCCCACAATGAACGCGTCGTGTGGGTACACAATCTGCGTGCAGTCCAGCATGGCGTACGCCATGAGCTGCGCATTGGGGCGCAGCGCGTGCACAAAGCCTGGGCATTTTCGGCCGCGAACGTCGGGCTCGCGGCGCTGCACGGAGCGCCAGCGCGAGCCGAAGCCGCGACGAAGCGGCTCGTCGTGACTGAAACGACCGTAGCGATTGTCCACGAACGCGCCGCGGCGCAGCATGAGCGTGCTGAGCGAGGTGTAGTTCTCGTGCACCACCACCAGGTCGCCGTCGCTGGTGCGCAGCGCGCGCTCGCTGGCGGGGAGCTCGTTGGCTTCTTCGGCGGGGCAATGGTGCGCGCGTGCGCATAGCATGTCCACGAGGGCGGCTGCGGCGGCCGTGGTCGCGACGATTGGAGCAAGCCACCGTCGTTGCCCTCTACCTAAAGATATCGTATCTAATGTGCAATGGCGCGCACGTGGCACGTGGCCACGCGCAGCGGCGTGGCGCGACGGCGACAGTAACACAGCACAGCGGCTCGCCGATTCGATAGATACTCGTTTTTGTGCGCACCTCGTGATGCACCGCAACCATCTCGTTGAAACGTGCTCGTCGCGCAAGCCGCGCCGTCTCCGACCCTTTTTTGTTTGCTCGAGCCCCATCGTCGCGCCCTCGCGCTTCCCTTCCGCCAACGCAGCCATGAAGCGGCCCGCCTTCTGCATTCTCCTGCTCACGCCGGCGCGCCGCGACCGCCGCGACCGCGGCTGGACGCGCGGCATGCCGCCACCACCGCGTCGCGTGCACGTTGCGCCCGAGCGTTTTCGCGCCACGCTCAGCAAGTTCAACGCGCACACCGCCGCGTCGGCGTTGTAGTCGTCGTGGTCGTCATCGTCGTCGTTGGCGGCCGCGCAAGACGAGTCGGCCACGGTGGCGTCATACGTGTCCGAGCCGCCCACACCACAACGGCTCGACCACATGTGCACATTGACAGCATGTTCGACGACACCGACCCGTTCCGTCCACGACAGCTGGTGGTGGCCAACGGGCGCGAGCAGACGCGTTCCCTGCAGGGCGGCGAGCGGCTGCGCGGCGGAAAGAAGACAAAGGCGTTGCTGGACGCGGTACAGACGCCCATCGTGCAATCGGCTACGTTCACGTTCCGCTCTACGCGCGACTGCATCGACTACAACCGCGGCGCGTACGAGTCGTACGAGTACGGGCGGTATGGAAACCTTACCACGCGCAGCGTGGAGAAGAAGATCATGTCGCAGGAGTACGGGGAGGACTGCTTGCTGTCGTCCAGCGGCATGAACGCGGTGACGACCATGTTGCTGGCGCTGGTGCCGCAGAACGGGCACGTGGTGGTCACTACCGAGCTACCGTCGCACCCGGCAGTTTGTGGACACGGTGCTGCCCAAGGTAGGCATCAGCAGCACGGTGCTGAACCCCGCCGACATGCACGCGCAGCGGCACGTTTTGAGCTCGCCCGGCGCGCAGCTGTACTTCTCGGAGAGCCCGACCAACCCGCTGATCCTCGTGGTGGACGTGCTGGAAATCGCGCGCGTGTGCCGCGCACACGGCACCATCTCGGTGTTCGACACCACGTTTGCCACGCCCGTCAACCTGCGCCCCACCGAGCTGGGCGCGGACCTGGTGCTGCACTCGGGCGCCAAGTACCTGGCGGGGCACCACGAGGTGCTGTGCGGCGCGCTAGCGGGCCGCGCCGATCTGATCGCGCCGGTGCGCAAGCTGCACGGCGTGCTGGGGGGGCGTGATCGATCCGCACGCGGCGTTCCTGGTGAACCGCGGACTCAAGACGCTGGTCGTGCGCGTAGAGGCGCACAACCGCAACGCGAGCACGATTGCGCGCGCGCTCATCACGCTCGGCAAGGTGCGCACGGTGCACTTCCCTGGGAGATGGGGGATGGGCTAAACGCTGTTCTTTCTAATTTACTTCAATCTCACAAAGAACAGAACGATGGCCCGAATTCGTCCAACTCTCGGGACGAATTTCAGACTTGATACGTGCGGTAAACTGAAACCGCCAGTTATGATGCAAGAAGTGATCACCACAACGCTTAAGTTAATCACAATGGATCGAATTATCCCCCGTCTTGGCAAGCGGAGCCCATCGTCTGTGTTGCTAGATCATTTTCGTCATCTGAACTCTCAGGACCGAAGATGTCGAGCATGATTTGCTCGGCTTGAGATGTTTCCTGCCGCACCTCATTGCAGAGCCTGTTTCTGCTGACAGCTGCCGAATTATTCTCTGCTGATGTTTCTGCCAGTCCTGCATTCAAGCTTTCATCTGGTTCCATTGACATCCCGTCACCAGTCTCAAGCGCCATGGCAGACTCATCTTCTTGTATCAAATTTATTACAGTCGCGTGAGAATTAGGGAGATTCGCGACAGGAAGTAGCAGGTGATGCAGAACGCTAACTGAGTGAGTCGTAACTCGTACCTCATATAAGAAGTCCTCACTAGCGGGCTCCGGAATGCTTTGAGTCTTCACCTGCGAAGAATTAGAGGATAAATTGTCGGTGATTTGGCTCATACTTTCTGCGTCACTCTGCAGAAGTGAATCGACAGAACAGCTCGGCGCATAACTCGAATCGTATGATCCACTTCCTTCAGATGATTCTAAGGAGCTCGTGTCCATTCTTCTGATATGATTTCCAAATTTGTTGATTGCTTCATACGTCTTGCATAGCCTCGAGTTCTTCTTCTTCCGCGCATACCACCGCCTGCGCTTCTGTAGACGAAGTGCTTTAGCCTCCACGGACTCCAACTTCCTCTTAATCTTGTATATTTTTCGCTGATGAGCGTTTTCTTTTACTCGATTATCTCCTCTTCCACGCCAGTCTCTCTTTCGAGCAGCTTCACTCTTTGGTAGCTGAGCGACGTTTCCTGGCGCGACAGTAAGCTCATGAACTTCTTCGCTTCTTCGGAAACTTTCTGGTTCCGTCCAACTTCGAAGCGCTACACGTTTGGCATTCACAGGAACCCAAATAGTTTTAACCGGACATTGTGCGCTCGCGGGAACTTTCACTTCTCGGTAGTCATCGCATGTGTTTCTAGCGGAAGACATTGCTTGACTGAAGTTCTCAACTTCTGCAAGGGAAGAGATTAGGTCATGAAGACGTTGTAACATGTCCCGAGAAATGGGACATGGTTCACAGAAATATCCTGCATCCCACGTGTTGCTCACAATTTACTTGTATCGGACCACTGTAATTCTGGTATTGAATCCTTTTTTGGTACCGTCGTACTTGGACTCGTTCTTTATCTTCTAACGTCCATATGGATGAAAGTTTGGAAGCCTAGATATCGGTCTTGGTCCTCACACACAATGAAGATCACCTCCGTCAAACCGACGCTTCAAATCTCACCAAAACTTCAGTTTTCCGTCACTCAAGCGTTTGATGCTTTTCTTCTTTTCTTGTTGCTGTGATCGCGGACGGCGCCCCTTCGTTAACGCCATTTTCATGCTATCAATAGTACAGATATGCGCCGCAAGGTTTCGAGATGGACTCCACCTTGCTCTTCATCGCGTATCTCTTTTGCTGGACGTGAAAACTTCGGACGAGCATTGCGCTACTCTGCACTTCATAACTTTTCTGTCACATTCTCTACTATGTTAGTGGGACGACAAGTTTCTTACCTGTGAAGCCCGTCAAGCTAGATGTTGGTCTAGTAGAATGGTACGTAGACACGCCGTCCTAAGTTGACCTTCCAATCGGAGACTAGTCCACAAGACACGGCAGCACGCGAAGCCGGAGCGCAAGATCATGGACAACAGACACTGTTCAAACATTTGACAGGCAACCTGATGGAACGCCTCGACTTTCTGCAAACTTCAAAAAGCCTTTGCTGCCCTAAACCAAGTGTTTTGCATGATGATCAACGTATTTAAGGTTGCAGAAGCAGTTGAAACTGGGAGGACGAACTAAACACAGACTGCTCCATCTGCTCCATCTGTCTTCGTTGTGTGCGGAAAAGGTTCAAGCATTGGAGCGTGATTTGTTTTGCTTCGACTCCGACCCAAATGCTTCACTGACTTGATGTGAATGTGAATGTGAAATCAACAAACTAAGGAAGAATTCAAACGCTAGACTCCGCTCCGGGACCTCAGCGGTTCAAGAGCCACTGGTAAGGCTCCAATGGTATTTGAGGTGTAATTGTGGATGTGGACGGGTCTCTTCTTTCATTTACGCACGGTAAGGTAGAACACATTCAGGGAAATACTACGTAACGTCTAGGTCGTGAACTCTACAAATGGCAATTCAACCCTTCTTTTTCCCAACACATGTTCTCTTCTCAGCCTGTCGAGAAAGTATCGACGTCTAGCAATTTCCAAGAACCCGACGTGTCGCCTCACACAGTTCGAGGGCTCTATTGTCGTGTCCCATCGCTTTCTGTCCTTTGTGAAGAGAAGATCAAGA
>JASCIV010000640.1:0-15385 GCA_030374735.1 Gracilaria caudata
AATGTCTATACTACTGTAGATTAGAAATCAAGTTTTTATTCAAATGATTCGCACATAATTAGATGCATATATTGTTGCTTTTATGGTGCAATTCAATTTCCTTTACCACTTTGGTATTAAACTATCGTCTTTCTAGACAGCTTTGAACTACAATTTTCGATATTTGTGCTTAGCAGCCGTTGCTTTTTATCGACAAGCCCGCTTGGGGAAGAACAGGCATAAAGTTACGTATTGAATGGATTGAACTGTACTGTAATGGTATGCTATGAGTACGGGCATGTTGGCTGCACATCATTAATTTCGATTGCCCAGAAGTCATTCTTACTGCTCACCACTCATAGAAATATCCCAGAACACCTGTAAATTTTTATTTCATGAAACTTTAATGGCGATGAAAAAGTTCAGAAACATGTTTTTGGTCATACTTTGAGATGCAAAGCAATTCGCACCTTGTACAAAGAATCACAAGGATATATTTCATGATTTTTTGTTGGTCAGAGCCATAAATTATTGTTATTATTGAAACTAATTTTAGAAAAAAGGTTGTATCCTTCTTTTTTGATATACAATACTCTAAAATATTTACGTACCGGAAACAATCAATGCGCTAAAGGAGCTTTGCAACTTCTTGCGAAGCTTGCTTCGCATAGTTCTGATCGGTTCCAGGGAAGGGAGTCTACCTATCAATCACTGCGTGCTCCAGCAAATCTAGGACGCAACTTTGCGGTTCTTCCACCGTGTACCTTGCTTGTTTGTTTTGATACATGGTGTGAGTGGAGCTCTATACAAACTCTTCACACCCACTTCGAATCAAACCCCATAAGGGTTTTGCGTGCAACCATTATTGCTAAGAATGATACCTAACCCGAATGGTTTACTACTCCTAACTATCCTTTTGATGCGTCACGTTTGGATTCTTATACAACTCCGCTCTTTTTTGCTGTATCCATTAAATCTCCAAATGGATCCGCCTCTTCTTTTCTTTGTAGTCTACCTGGCGCTGGCATCGGCGGTTTTGATTCGGGTGATGCCGCGCCTACTCCAAACCCGCTGAAAGCACCAAGCCCAGAATCTTTCCCTGCTTGTACCCCCTGTGTGTTGTATGTTTGGATAGGGGGACTGAATGAGTAAGCCTCACTTGGTGCCTATGTTTGTACTGGTACCAATGCAGTTGTTCTTTGTGCGGCCAGCTGCTGAACAAGTTCGGAAGTCCTCATGCTGCCACTTGACGCAGGTAGAGCTGGCTGAGGTGCGACATCTGGTCCCGAGAGAGCGAGTGCAAGTAGATCATCTTCTTGCTTAGCTCCTGTGTTCGCCACGTTGCCCACGCCACGTGGGTCGAATTCATCATCATCATCCTCCACGCCATTGGTAGCAGCAGCATCTGACTCGTCATCACCATCACCAAGAAGGTCAACTTGCTTTTTATCTTCAATGCGCAATTTGCTGAACGCACCCGCTGGCTCATCTTCGTAGGCACCGTCGTCGTCATAGCCCTTGAATGTAGCCGTACCGGTAGAAGTTACCGTAGCACTGGTAGTGCTCATATGGTTTCCGAACCGGTATTGATCGCTACTAACAGAACCACCCGAACCACCTGCTTCAATCTTGGCTCGAATCTCGCGGCTCTTTTCGCGCTCTGACTCGAGTAGTTCGTCATCAGCAAGCATATCACAAAGTAAGGCTGCTCTATTTCGCACACCCTCGCCGACGTCTCTTCCATCTGCAACCTTGCGATATGCGCGAAGAGCTTCCAAGTGACCAATGGCTCCCCTAGCCTCCGTAAGGCAGCGAGAACTGCCGTGCATGACAACGTACTTCAGAACCTCTAATCCCTTGTACACACATCTCCAGCGAGAACTGCCAAGACGCTGCCAAATGATGGACATGATCAGCGCATAGTCTTGGGGATTGTACGTACCCCCAGCTATTTGATGCAAGTCTGTCACGGACGCTCCCCACGCGGTGTCTGCAGTAGCAGATCGAGTTTTGTTTTCAAGGTCCGTCATGACCATGTCCTTTAGGGCTGACGCAGTGGAAGCCTGAACCTTTCGAGCAGACTTTTGCAACGACTTCCAGTCTATGTTGCGTATCTTACGCGATATTTCATCCATTTCGGGTAGTAGTTGAAGAGCTTTCTCAAGGCAATTCTGAAATCGTCTGCGGACTTTGTACCTATGCGTAAACGCGCCGAACAAAAGCGGAAGCAGACAACGACGAAAGGATTGCTCGTTTTTGACCTTAGAATCCGCGGGGTGTGTCTCAATCCGACAGAAAGCAGCGCAAATCTGTGGTCCCTTTCCTCCCTTAACACACGGAGGCGTGTTGAAGGCGATGAGAACTAACAGTAAGCAAAAAGAAAAAGAGTGCTGTTGTTCACACCTCAGGTGTTTATGCTGTTGCTGCTGTCCATTCGGCGAGAGGCAGCTGCGCGTCGCTCCAAGTGCACCACTAAACGTGCTGTCAGCGACTTGATTGAATTGTTGTTGCGTTTTCGGAGCTTTTGCCAATTGAGCACTGTAATTGATAATTACCGCATCCTCTTGATGCCTGGGTAGGATCAATGATCGGATGTTAGATGATGATGAAAAAGCTTCATTTCGGCATCTTCATCAGAGGCCAAATTTGAGGATCAACTCTTTGGCCAGCCTCGTCGACAACCGGAGAGCTTGTTTTCTTTCAGGATGGGAAGCGCATCATCGCCATTTTGAGCCCCCACGTTGAGATTAGAAGTTTTGACTCAGGAAAGATCCCAGGGGAGAGAAAGGCTGACGAAATGGAGAAAACAGTCTTTAGCGTATTATGCCTTCTCACTCAACTCAACCTCCGATGTCCTTAACAAGTTACCGTATGGCGCTCTGCATTACGTACGATTTTTCACATTCTTCTGTTACGGTACTATGAATCAAAGCAACTTCTTTTCCGAAACTATTGTATATGTCATAATTGATAGCCATTCATGACTCCTCTCCAGAGTTTGCACTGACCTGAAAGATGGTGCACTATCTCCACAGTATCTGAGTCCTGGAGTCCAGTTTGTCCTGTCGAGTGCTGCTGGAAACCGAGCGTGAATTCAGTGTATAGAAACGCCCATATGAAAATTGCAGAGACACAGCAAATGATCAAGCGCAGTTCAGCTCAAAGCTGCCTTCAGATATCCCGAAAAGAGTTATCACCATACGCTCACCGGAGAGAGATATAAATGGATCATCCTTATTCTGAGAAAGTAGAACATATTCAGAAGATGAGCTGGGCCTCATTTCACCACGGAAACCAAGGCAGACCAGGAGATAGCAGAGAAACGCGGGCTCTCAACTCTGGTGCTTGCTCACACGTCGACTTCGATCCACTCTCCCGGCACAGATGACCAATGCCTTTTGCTTGCCTTCTAAGTGGTTTCTCTTGCGTTTACCAGTACTCTTGTTCTCCAATCGGCGTATGACCGATATCCTATGTACTCTTCCAGAAGATCCGCCAGCAGCGCTTGTTCTTCATCGTCAAGTGAGAAGCGGTTAAACCCGTTTCGGTCAACGGGCAGTACCTTTTTCGCCCCTTCGAGGCCGAATAATCGTCCTTCCGCACGGCACACGAAGCGCGCATCATTCAGCATGGCCTCTCTCGTGCAACGCGACGCAACGCGCCTCACGTCGTCCTCCGAGAGCTCTACGTCCAAGAACGCTGTCAATGTGCGAATGGTGTGTGGCAGGTCGCGCACGACGTCCTCGTAGAACACCACCAGTATGTTATCACGCGCCCTCTCCGTCCAGCTCTGCAGGACTCTAAACCATAGGGGGAAACTTCGTTGCACATTGGCGAATAGCTTCTCATTGGGCGGTAGGGGTACTCCAAGAAGTTCGTGTCGCACATACAGATGGAAGGTGCGCTCGCGTACAGCGGTGTCAGTGACGGAGCCACCCGTCGCGTGGTCGAATATGAAGTCTAGCAGACTACCAACAAAGTTGTTCGGATCACGAGCACAGAACACGAAGCGTCCGACATTCAGGTCGAACTTGGACGCAGCGCTATGCGTCTTGAATAGACGCGGAGACGTGTCACAGCTGAACGTACCCGTCTGTGGGCCGTAGTCGACCCACGGCGCGACGTCGTTGATATCCTTGAACTGCGTACCATCCGGGTCGAAATCAGGTGCGCCGCCAGCTGCCACGACGATCTGATAAAGCAGGTGCTGAACGAGCGTGGTGCCTGCTTTGGGGTTCGTTGCAACGATAACGTCGGATGGGCGCGGTTTGTACATCTGCAGGCCCGTTGCGATGGGCCATTTGGTGCGCATGCGGTAAATGGCGTGAAGCGCGTCGAGCGCGGCGCGGTGCACTTCGTCGTCCGAACGGACGCCGAGTGTGGTCATTGTGAGAAACTTCTCAGTGTGGCTTAGCGGCGTGGAGATTCAAGTGACATGTCGTTCCTGAGCGACGCAATTTAAGTCTCCCTTTATGAATCGCGGACGTCCTATTCGACGCCAACACAACCTACAAAACTGTTGTTGAGCACTGGGGCACTTGGTGCAAAACTTGCCGGGGAAAGAGAAAGCGAGTGAGGAGGGCACACCTCGAGCTGTAGATTGATGATGCTTCGAGGTTGCTTTTGGTTGCGGCCGAAAGCTTCATTTATATACAAGGATGACAAATGCGCATCTAGTTATTGCGTACGTTGCCTGACGTGGGATGAAACAATACCGTATCTGACGTTGGCAAACTGACGTAGACCCAGTACCAAGTCCAAGATACATGTACTCCCCGCCACGAGACGACATTCGCACTCGTCCAGTCCGAATTATCAATAGAATATTCGGTGTGCTGTTGTAGAATTTCACTACAAAAACCTCCATGCCGCAGCGACTAACTATCAAACAATAAGAGTGCTACACGTCGATTTCTGGCCTTTTTAAGGAGAGAGAAGTACCTTTAGGTGCTGCTTGGTTGTGTTAGGAATTAGAACACAACTTCCACAATAAAGAAGAAGAAGAACAGCTCTACACGCACTGGGCAGCAACAAGAAAGGACTAGGCCCCTTCGATGTATTCGACCGCAAAGCGTTTCGCTACCGACAAGTCGTCGGTAGCGAAACGTTTTGCGGTCATCGGCGACGACCTCATAGGTTATTAGCCTTCTTGAAGAGAGAAAGCTTTCTATAGAGAAAGGTTTACTTCAACCTAGTAAATGAAGGTTGTTGTCCGCAATAAAGAAGAACGGCATGTCCTCAAATCGGAGCCTGACCAACCCACCTACCTGTGATGTCGTTAAACTTGTCTAGCGATCGGTCAACTTGCCGGTCGACCTAGCGGACATAGTGATATGTCCAGAAAAGGCTGCGGTGTAGCTGCGCGTGTGCAGTAGGTCACGGAACTGTCGCCGGAAGAAGACTCTACTGTGGATCGACAAGGTATCGGAGAGATTGGGAGATATGGGGAGATTTATGGGTGGTTCTTTTGGGTCTTTCTCAGGCGGTACTTATTGTGCGTCGGGGGGAGTCGCGACTGTAGTCGACGGTCAGAGTTTCAGAAGGTCGTTGATTACCGTCGTTCTCTCATCCGGCAGTGAACGCCTCCCGTGAGGCCGTTCGGCGCCTGTGCGCCGTTCTAACTGCACCCCTCGACATGGGCGCTGTTCTACGACACTGACGACCCCGCCAGGGCCGTCAGCGCCCGTCTACCGCGGGAGCTAGAGCCGCTACCACACGCAATAAACACCGTCTTTTGCTTGCGTCTCTTGCCTCTACATCTACTGCCGTTTCCTTGTATTTTTCCCTCCACGAAAGAGCTTAGACGGAGCCTCTGGAAAATGTCTTCCTCAGAGGGACTACGCTGGGGTCGGATAGCGGGGCAGGTTACGAGCTGATTCTTTTGCCCGATCTCCAGATGAAATGAGGATTGGGTCGAATGGCGCCCTCAGTGGTTTCTTTGTCGGCCAACGTGGTACATGTGAAGCGATTTGTCGTGGGGGTGTATGCCGACCATCTCTCTAGAGGTGGAATGAAGAGGAATTTGTGAAGAGGAAGGCGATAATCATTGGTAGCGAAACGCTTCTGCGGTAGACAACGTTTGAGGGACCTGATACGTTCTTCTTACTATGTGCAGTAGAACTGCTGCAGACTTGTAGTTAGCGGTTACGGCATGGAAGGCAGTACTTCATATATATATATATATATATATCTATATATATATATGATTTCATGTTCTCGAATCCAGGCCTGACCATCCAACAACGAAACATCAAAATAATGGTGCTCGAGGTCTGCAACGCAATTTCTATGATCAAGTATGGGCCTGCTGTGTGTTGGAGTCTTGCACGTGAACGTTCACGTCGTCATCCGTGCGACAAGGTACAAGTTAATATAACTTTGAATCGCAAGGACATAACTTATTAAGTCCTGTCCCTGAGATTCAAAGTTAAGCTCTGTGTCAGCAAGTCATATCCATGGGCACTCCTCACACTGAGATTTCAAACATGTCTTCATCGAGAAGCTTCTGTTGGTTCTTTGTTCGCCACAAAGATCATTTATTAGGTCGCTTGGAAACAGGATAAACTCAGAAACTGGATAACGTTCTTACATACGGAACAGAGGAATGCTTACTGAAGATGGAGTGAAAAATCCATAAACTACTAGTCCTTGTTGTCTTCTGTCTTAAATAAGGCTTAACCTCCATCACCCGCCGCATCCACCTCCGCATCCTCCACCACATCCACCACCACCACCGCCTCCGCCGCATCCTCCGCCTCCGCCGCCACCGCCACCATCGCCTCCGCCTCCGCCACCACCATGACCTCCTCCTCCATTGCCACCCCCGTCACCGCCACTATGTCCTCCATCTGCAAATCCCCCGCCACTGAAACCGCCACCACCTTTGTATGGCCGAGACGCTTTCTTCCTGGTAGGACCTCCACCACCAGCTCCAGTTGTTTTAGTCGCAGGCTGCAAGCAATTTCCCATGGTGAAATAGTACTCAACCGGTAACCAGTATGCAGTTGTGAGATGGAAGTCAAAACAGTGAGGAAGACTCCGGGAAATGTGAACACCAAAGCAGAAAAAGCCTCATAAAGCGGCTTTGAAAGCTGCACTGGACTTGAGTATATCTGATATGCTTTCGACAAGGCGCAGTGTTGTGTTCTCAAAGAATTCGACCTTGCACAAATAAGAAGACGCCATTAAAGAAAAATTTTCGCCCATAGCAAGATATCACGAGCTGCTTCACTGCGACTGGTCGACGCTTAACAGACAGCAAAGTAGACGGCTCATCAGATTTAGGATAATGTCCAATAACGTGAACTTGAACGAAGGCGCTTTATTTTTCATTCAGCTTTGCATTTCAGTGCTGATACCTCGTCGTATCTCTGCAAAAAAAAAAAAAACTTTATGCACTTCGGAGTGGAAAGTAAATTGTGTAGCAATCCATATCAAGAATACGCAATGGCAAAATTTTTCGTAGTGGAGATATGCACATAGCCGTAATCTCCATTCAATCAGCTTTTATAAGAGACAACTTTGGAACCAATTGGAGGCGTGACTGCGAAGGTATTGCACAATCAATATGGAGGATGAAAAAACAGACCTTTTTTCAAAACGGCGAGGAAGACCGTCAAAATTGCCAATCTCTTCTGCGCACCCATTCTTGCGATTGAACGAGTAAACAAATATATATTTTGTTTTACCGATATCTTCGCTTCTGGTAGTCGGTTTTGAGTTTCGTTTGCTTCAGATGGTGGAGGAAAGCGAGAGCTTTAACTTTCGTTTTTTCAGCCAGAGAGAGTTTTGGAGACAAAAAGGGCCATATCTCCGTTCCATCCCATTTGCCATTGCGTATTCTTGATATGGATTGCTACACAATTGAGAAGCACGCTGTCGGCCCACTTTCATTGTCCTTTTCGGAAACGGAGTGGCTCTCAACCTCTCCCACAAAGGTCCCTGAAACCAATTCACAGCGCAACACTTCAAATGTATTCAAACAAGTACATTTCCTGTACCGCAGCACATCTCTGCTGCTTCTGCCGCGCTTGAGTCACTTCGTATTGAAAACTATGCTTCTAGGCAGTGAGTGAAACAGAGTTCACAGCCGCTCCTCTCAATGAAACCGAGTACTTGCATTCAGCTATTCCGGAGTACGGTGGTTTTATCAAGAAGCGAACAGGAAGAATTAGGTCACATGATGGAAAGAGATCGAGCGCCCATCAAATCGTGCTTTCGAAGATCAGTGCTGCAACATTACACATACGATACGAATAGTTGAGTCGTACGCACATCAGATGTTATTGCTCTCTCTTGTCATGTTGAAGAATAGGCCACTTCAACTGACACCACCACATTGTGGTTGTGTCATGTTGAAATCGAATTACAGTACAGCCACAAATCCCGCATTTGCATCTAGCACGCATTGTTGACCAGAGCTGAATGGAGATGTCCGTGAGGGAAAGCACCATTGCCCGAGTGTCAACAATCACAATTGCTTCTGAAACTTTTTCTTAGGACAGAGCTGTTCTGAGTTTCTTCGACAAAGGGGCATTTGCTGGTAACTTATTCATAATAGTATTACGCCTAGAAAGGACAATCTTACAGCTCACAGCGGTCGCAGTAAATCGTCGCCGCCCTCTGCTACTCACGGGGGCAAACGCAGCGCCCCGTGTAGTGGCGCAGCTCTCTCTCCAGAAATAAAGGTCTCGTTCGTTCGGTATCTATATCATACAGAAGGGGAGCGTCAGCTTCACGGGGTTTATGATTCCCCAAAATATTTCTCACTCCTTCGAAACAAGTCATGAGGGATTGAAGATTACTATTTATTTGCTTGATTGCTGTACCGAGTACTGCTCTCTTTGAACTTTTTAGTACTGAACTTGCAGAGAAGTGACGTATGAGTTCCCGCTTACATAAGAGCGAATCAAGTGAGTTTGATTCGTTCAACTCTATATCTGGTAAAAGATTTTTGTGGAGACGGAAGAAGGCAATTCTGACAAGCAAGGACTTCGAAGACGAGAAAATGAAACAAAGTGCTTGAATACATCACTCATGAACTATTTGCGTTTGGAGCAATGAAAATCATTTATGAAATCATTCCGGACGGCACCCTTGTATTGGTACACGTACCCCTTCATCTCAACCTTTTTGGTGCCAAGATCTCTTCCCAAACATCACAAGTAAACTTGGAAAGTGTTTAAGTTGCGAGAAATGAATTAGAACAGCGACCTCTGTCTTCATAGATATGGGAGACATATTAACATCAACATCCACCGCCACATCCACCGCCACCGCCACCGCCACATCCACCTCCACCTCCACCTCCATCTCCACATCCCCCTCCACCTCCATATCCCCCGCCATCTCCATATCCCCCTCCACCTCCATATCCACTGCTTGAATACACACCTCCACTGGTAACCCCGGCGCCTGAGTACGCTCTGGGTTTCTTCGTCTTGATCCGCACAGTGGTTGGTGTTGGTCTCACAGCCGCGCTCTTGGTCGCGCTCTTGGTCGCGCTCGTTGTCGCGCTCGTTGTCGCGCTCGTGGTCGCGCTCGTGGTCGCGCTCAAGCTCGCACTCGTGTTCGTCTTCCTATCATCGACCCCTTTTACTTCATATCCGGGCTCCAGGCAGGCCCCCATGACGAGTAGTATGGCGAACAAGCAACTGGCGAAAAAGCACTCAGATAAGTTTGACAACTTTGAATTGAGAGATACGGAAGGGCAAAAAGACGAAAACCAAGCAGCCAGGACAACTTGGTGCGAAGTCACATGAGCTCTGAGGAGCTCGACGCTGTGGAGTCCCATGCTTTAATAACGCAGCGAGCGTGCAGACACACACGCTTGGACTCCGTGCTCGTGACATGACTGACAGCGTGATACAGTAAACATCATATCAGTGCCTATAGAGACACGCCGCATAAGAATCATAAAAGGAACCGCGAGTGCATGCAACTAGGTATCCAGATTGTGAGGTAGCGTTCCATCGTAGAAAACAAATCTTCTTTGAGGCCCATATCGCAGATTGAAATTGGCTGTTCCGGAACACGATTTGGATACTCGGGATGAAATCATAACGCGCATATTGTACGCATTGTTGACGATAGATGAATGGAAGAGTATCTTTAAAATCGAGACAGCAGTTGAAAATCATGGCTCGGCAAGTATCGGCCCTTAAGGTTTTCATGTCTTACGGATAAAATATACGAAGGTATCCCTATAACATTAACCTTTTTGTCGCTCGTTCATTCGTTCGCTCAGAGATACCAAGACAAGACGCAGCATTCGAGCCCTTGGTTTGGTCCGCAAAGCACCGGCAGACAGCAGAAGACATTGGAGTCAGCTACCATGAATGCGTTTGCGTTAAGCCTTGGAAATCAAACCGTTTCTAATGGGCGTTACCTACTGCAATTGTTTTGAAAAGTAACCATGAAACCAACAAGCACGACGGCCGTGGTATTGAATTGGCGTGATGTTGCTTCACTTCTTGCATCTGCGCAGGGATGTCCCACGTCCTTTGTGAATTGATGGAGGCGCAACTCGCTCGGGGAGCGATTGCGTGTACACGTCTCTTGCTGAGCTTATTTGGGTTTCTTGGGCCAATCAGAGCACGAGATGTAAAATAAGATGGCTCATACTCCCAAGTATGAGCTCACACTTTTAGCGTCATACACCAGCTCAGACCTCCTGATCGCGCCCTCGGCCTGGAACACAATTTTGGCGCGTAAATATTCTTCCCCTCCGTTATTTCAAACTTTTGTGTGTCGCAACAAGGGCGCAGGGAGAGAAATAGATCTTCGACGAAACCTCAACCTTGTGAGAGCGAGTAACGCACCGAACACCTCGTTCAATCGCAGCTCCATCACGCAAACTCTCTACCATGACGCCTTCTGCACGCTCGGTCGCGGCCTTTCTGACCGTCCTAATCGCCCCGATTCTCTACGTCGGCCGCGAAAAGATCTCCCTGGAAGTACCAAGCGCCATAACTCCCGTCAATCCTTCCGTCCATCGTCTTCAAGAGTACCTTCGCATTCGAACTGATCATCCAAACCCGTCCTATCTCGAGGCGCAATTGTTTCTGAATCGAACCGTCGGTGCCTTACTACCAAATGCTTCATTTTCAGCGCACACCTTTGTGCCGGGAAAACCTGTATTGCTTATTAGGGTCGATGGAACTGATTTGCAGCTACCTGCACTTCTGCTCAATTCTCACACAGATGTGGTGCCTTCCGAGGATGCAAAATGGGATTGGCCTCCGTATGCTGCGCTCACGGTGCTTAAAGAGGGCCAACTTCGAGTTTATGCGCGCGGATCACAAGATATGAAGAGCGTTGGTCTTCAGTATGTAGAAGCTCTTTCGGAGCTTCTGCGCACTGACTGGCGTCCGAAGCGCACCATATACGTATCCTTCGTGCCTGATGAAGAGATAGGTGGCAAGGACGGTATGGGACAGCTTATTGAAAGCGAACTCTTTCCGAGCTTGAATATTGGTGTTGCTCTTGATGAAGGTCTGCCTAGAGACGATGGTACGTTCAACTGCTATTACGGTGAACGGCAGACATGGTGGCTTTCAGTCAGGGTTGCTGATCGTCCAGGTCACGGATCTAATCTTCCGGAAAGCACCGCCGCTGCTACGCTTAATCAAATCATTTCCAACACAATGCGATTCAGAGATCGCCAGCTCCAGCGATTGAGGGAGGGGGTTGATATGGGTGAAATTATTGGCGTTAACGTTGCGTACCTGAAGTCTGGATATCCCGACGACAAGATATCAAGTGGATTTACGATGAACGTCATTCCGTCTGTTGCCGAGGCTGGGTTTGACATTCGCGTTCCGCCAACCGTAAATGCAAGTGTAGTGGACGATGAGATTGAAAGTTGGATCAAGTGCGGGGACAAAAGATGCTCTGGAGTAACCACGAGTTATGTCATAAAAGTGAACAATGCACATGTAACAAGTCGCAATCCAGAGAAGAATCCGTATGCGACTCCGTTCATGAACGGCCTCAAAAAGGCGGGAATTGCTGATAACGAGCTCAACCACGGTATCTTCAGAGCCGCTACTGACGCCAGATTTTTGAGATTGAAGGGGATACCGAGTTTTGGATTTTCTCCGATAAACAAGTCTCCGAATTTGTTGCACAAGCATAATGAATATCTTCCTGTAGATACATATGTGCGGGGCATTCGTATATATCAGAGTATTATTCGGGAAATAGCTGACTATGAGCCGGAAGTAGTATCAGATACATGCAAAACTTGTGAGCATGAAACGGACAGAATGGAACCCTTGGAGAAGGAGGAACTGTGACTCCCTCGAGTAGATACATCATGTAGTTGACTCCAGATTCATCTTCATACGTTTCTAACTCGTTTCCACTTTCCACAGCCCACGATGGTGCCAAATGTGCAGAACTCACCAACACTCTGTCAGCACTGAACAAAACGACCATGCACGGCATCAATCCAAAACAAAGGGAGACTGGAAAACCCCTGTCTGCACAACATTGATTCCGCCGCTCTCATGCATCTCAGTCAGCTTGAACAGGTTGTCGTTAAACGGGTTGTTTGCCTAAGGGAATGAGGTGATGCAAGAAAGGGATCTATGGACGAGGCTGACACAACACGAGTCGAGCTTTTTTTTGTCGGATCAGGCTCTGCAAAAGCTCCATGAACTGTCGCACCAATGTTTTTAAGCGGGGTTGCTTATTTTAGTTGTACAGAAGCCTGTACCGAGAGTCACCGAAATGGGTAACACCTGGAAGAGGGGGGCGAGTCTATGCAGAGCATCACACTCTGGTCTTTCTTGCAACTCTTCTATGAGCTGGAACTTTGAGGACACTCGTGGCCTTACAAGGGAGGGATATCCTTGGGTGTTTTCTCAACAAACGTTACGCATTAGGTCGCGAGTAAACAGCGTCCCCATTTCGTGTGGCTGATAGCAAAAGAACTTCAAGAATTCAATCACATCGAAATGTAGCACGGTATCGACATTCAGGGAACCCTTTGAATGTCAAACATACAGTACTCAAGACGGACTGCATCGTCACCGGGGTTAGTACCTTCTAACGCTGTAAAGCAAGAAGCAGTTCATTAGACTACACAGAGACAAACTGACGTTCCCCGCGAACTGCCTCCTTGACGTATAAGGATTGCTTTGCTTCAAGACAGGAACACGATAACGCCATACGTTGGCCGCTGGTTTCAGAAGAAGCTTGAAATCGGACATGATTTCGAAACTGAGAATGTCCATTAAAGTATCCTCCTCATATTGCATTTCTTCTTCGGCGTTCTCCACTTACTCGTGGTCCAGTAACAACCTGACCATATGCCAGAACCCTTACTTTCCCTGGTCATTTAACGGGCACTCGGCGACTGACGCTTTCATTTCTTAACTGTCTTCACCCCTCTCATTCAGGACAAGAACTCATAGCCTTCAAGTATCATCGAAGGGCAACAGAATTGTCGATTTGTGCAATATTGTGTCCACGTCGTGAGTTTCCTCGCACCGTCACGCATTTATACGCATCCCACAAGGCCTGTTCCCATCCAAGTTAGTTTTTCAGTCAGCAAGGCAAACAAAGAAACTCAAAGAACTGTGTTTGAGTTCGAAGTAGCGGAAAACTGGTCTACTTACCATACTCGCTGTGGTACTGAGGTTGAAGCTACGAAAACGGTCATCAACCATAGGGAATGCAACGCGTCTCTCATCGCACCCGTCGTTATCAAGCCAATACCGAATGCTATCAAACCCATCCACCTCACTCCCGAATATCAGAACAATCTTTCCTTCCGTCGGCCACTGGATCTCCGTAGCACATTGCTCTCCAAACTTGGTAAAGAACAATCTTGTTCCTCCCAGGTCTTTCATCTTCCCGCTTGCAAATTGCAACCAGTCGTCATACACATGCAAATCAACGTGCTGCCAATAATCTAGACCCGCTCGACGAACTTGTCGTTCGTCCAGGGAAAACCCCATCGGTCCAACGAGATGAAGCGCTGCTCCTAATCCTAAACACGTACGTCCGATATTTCCGGTGTTCCAATGTATCTGTGGATTAACGAAAACAATGTGCAACAACTTCTCCCCATCCATTGCATCGATTGCTGCCTTACCGTGCGACCCCGTACCGTACTGCCCCTTGCAATGCACTGCTCGACTGCACTTCGAATTGGTGCTTGTTCGAAACTCTGTTGAATTGGGTCGATCGTTGCACAAATTTCTACCTATCCTGCTATTGTTCAAGGTCAAGTTCCCCGCAGGAACGAATGCTGTTGTCTGCCTATGCATACCGATCTGTAGCGGCGTAGATAACCTCTTTCTTCGAGAGTGTTTCGAGGCAGAATAGTCCTTGATAATTCCGAGTTTGGAGTCCACAGGGCGAATGGAGGGTAGATGGGCAACAAGATGAGCTTCTGTTTCCTTCGAACTGTCTGACTCAGACAGTCTGAGATCAAGATAAAAACATGGGGACAATTGAAATTGTTATTCAAGGATACTGTTACGAACCAAACTGTGCTTTTTCGTTTGGGTTGAAAGAAAAAACCGTCCGTGAATGCTCTTCGACTGGAAACGTCTCGTCCTAATGTTCCCCGACTTTCGTTTCTTTCGGGTCTACTATGTCCAGAAATCGAATTCCGTGTACCATATGTCCAATATCTTCGCCAGCACGTTTGTCACATATGTTAAGGCTTTCGTTGCATCGCAGATTGGAGTCAATTTAGACTGTTCCTGTGCCTGAAACCCCTTACTTTCTCCTCGAGCCCCTTCCAAGCTGTGCATACACCTCTTGAAAAGCTTTTGTTTTTACTTTGGCTGTGTATGAGCAAGCTCCGATCTCTGTCGGAGCAAAGCCTTGGTACGGACCGCTCTTCTCATTCTTCCGTGTGCAAAACCTTCCCGCAGTAACTCTTGTTACTCTATTTGTCGAAATCCAAGTTCATGATTATCTGCGCTTGCCAGGAATCCTTGTTCTTCCATATGTGCTATATAGTTTACGAAACTGTTCATGTTCCAACGTGGTACATGCGGGAGCCCCTTGTCGTGGTGTGCTCTTCTGCCGGCGGTCTCTAGAGGATGAATGAAGAGATGAATGGGAGGACGAAGTAGCCAAGCGTCTGTAGCGAAACGCCCTGCGGTCGAAAACATCTAAGAGATCTACTACGTTCTCGTCGTAGCCCAGTGCGTGTCGCATAGCTACCGTTTGCTACCGTTTGGTAGTTAGTGGCTGCAGTATAGAGGTCTTATAAGTTGTTGGGTCTTTTGCAAACCCACGCGTACCAGGAATAAGGGTACGCGTTTCTTCTTCTTCTTTATTATGAGCGCGCAAGCTAATTCCTCGTAACGCGAGGGGTATATTAGGAACCCCTATCAACCTATAACGCGTCTCCAGGAGAGTCTAGTCACTGGCTGCAAACCTA
>JASCIV010000641.1:0-15379 GCA_030374735.1 Gracilaria caudata
CAGTAGGGTCCGTGCGAAGCCGGGCGTAAATCCGGGGGACCCCGTACTACGGTGTAGCCGGAGGAAAAGAGGGGCGAATCGGCGATACCAAACCGACGATGTCGGGCGATCGGCACTCCGGTGCAGTATCCGTAATCACTGCAATGATCAAAACGATCAGCGAACGAGCCGCACTAGCGAAGTACAGACTCGTGTGAGCGGGAATATGCCCCGTGACAATGGGTCCAATCCTGAATATCAGGTCAGAGTACAAAGAACCGTACTACGGAAATAATAACAAGAAAACAAATAAACAAAAAAAGAAAAAACCGTAACGACGGATTCAGTAACTCTTCAGTTGTAGAGGTGGTTGGCTTCTCCGTATCACGACGGCAATCCCCGCGATGGGGCCATATCCGTGCGCAAGCGGCAAGAAGTCAGAGCCAAGGCCTCCTTGGAGGTTTACTTCCCCGTACAGTGGCAGGGGTCTTGCCACTATATATACGGCTAACAAAAATATCAAGAAAATATCTATGACATCCGGCACTGCCGGCCACTACACCACACGTGGCAACCTTGCCGTCCCTTGCCACGACGCATCCGCCAGTGCGGCCTATTGCACACGTGTGCAATTCATACTACCCTTCAAAGGGAAGTCCCAAATGTGGGCAAAATAGCCAATAGCCTCTCATAATACGAGGGTATTTGACCGGAAACGGATCATGACTGCCATCCACGAATATATCCCACAAGAGCATTTTGCACTACAGCACTGGCGGCGGCAGTATGCAACACGGACGGAAAAGCGAACGCAATGAATGACTCAGTTCTTTGATTTGTCGAGCATGCGTGTGATCGTGTCCTCAATCGTTGAAGCAACCATCGCTTGGATGCTATTGCGGCTGCGCTCTACGATTTCTTTCACCAACGACTCGATTTCTCTATCCGCTGCCGCCATCTATTGCCTCACCCGACTAGTCTGGGCGTCCTGAAAGTCTAGTGAACTCCTTCCCAAATTCTTCATAGTGTCCTGAAGCTCCGTCTCACGTCGCTTGGCAGGTGTAATATATGGTCTACTCACCCTCCGCTTTTGCTGGTTTTGAGTAACATTATTGTTTCGACTATCCGCATGATTCTGTTGCCCGGAAGGGCCTGACACAGATTCGTTTTCTTTTGCGCTCAGCCCAATGTGATCTTCGATATTGGAGTTATATCTCAGAGAAACCATTTTGGACAGTATCTCCTTTTGGATATTCTTGGCACGGCGACCGAACTCAAAACATGTGGGTTCACCCTTCGTTTTTGGTAGTAGAGCAGCTTGTCATACTTCTTCCTCAGTGCGACGGAACGACTTCGTGGTTTGTTATTATCTTGTGGGGACCGGTTGTAGTCGCGGTAGACTAATGCCCATCCATTCATACCTGTTGGTTCGTGTTCCTCAATGATGTCTAAGAGTAGATTACCATCGTGCACGGTATAGTACCACGTGTTCATTTTGCTGTCTTTCTAGCCTTTTTTCTTTCCTTCTTACTGGCTTTAGCTGTTTCTACGGCTTCTAGTTCTGCTCTGGCGGCACTTGAGGGTTTTGTGGCGATTGCTGTGCCAACAAGGGCTGTTCTTCGTATGGAAGCTGGTCGTCGCGTTGCTTTTGTTCGGGATGCAAACATGCGGGGTCTGGCTCTCTGGTGACTGGGTCTCGTCAAGGTCACCCCACTTGTGGTCGTTGTTTTCTGCCAGCAAGTACTCTTCCTCTCCAATGTTTACGAGATTCCGAATTCGCAGCATTTGGCGGTTCATTATGTTTAGAAGCGATCTTTCTTATTGAAGTGTATAATTCAACGCGCGCTTTTTGCTCACGCTCTGCATTGCTCGGAACCGAAACGGCAGTTGCATCCATCGAAGTGGTCGCCACGTCAGGACTGATCGCGTCTTATGCATCGCTTGCAATAAACACGCGATGATTTCAGACAATAATGTGTAACCACTCTGGTTCTGTCCCGTCAGCGCGGCAAATACTTCTCCAGTCACCTTTAGAAAAGTACTGTGGGGTACCCTGGACGTTAAGCGGGTGCCCTTGTATTGAGACAACGCAACATATTTGATTGAGCGGTCGTTTTTGACAACAATCCACCTTATGGCCAAGTTTATGTCATCTTTTACAAACTTAATGATGGCAAACTCGGCTGATGCCATATTCAAACGTCCGGGGCTGTCCCCGTCGTCAATCCCCATGTTACGCAGGGGGTGATTCTGTATCAACCGCCACCGCTGGCGACCAAAACATCGTGCAAGCGCGAAAGATGTAGACCAGTCTCCCAAATTCCGTTCCGGCCATAAGTAAAGACCTCAGTCAATTGTCTCCATCGGTCCTGCAAACGCGCACCACCTCCTTCGAAAAGACTTCTAAGTCCCCACCAACAAATTCAAACCTCCGTGCGCCCACCAGACTACGCTCTTGTGAGAATATGGCTCTACTGATCATCAAAATCCTGCAATCCTTGTTAATGCAGGATATTCTCAAGGCTCTTTGTTCCCGCTTTTGCAGCTGTTACAGACCACATGGAAAAGGAACAAACACAACAGCAGCAATGAGTGTACAGAAGCGCTTTTGGCAAATTCACACCACCGGTCAGAACCAAACAGAGTAGCGCACAACAACACCAAACAGTATAAAATGTGAAAAGCAGATACGAGGTAGGACTGCTTCACTCTCAAACAGTGCTACAAGAATCAAGAGTAGAATCAGTCGCAGAATTCCCCATCATGCCGGTAATGTCGTTCTCGACTTGCATGCCAGAGACCAATGGTACGGCGAAGACAAACGGTATCACCGTGGTATTGTGTACATTCGTCGTGGGCTCTCTTTCAGTAAAGCAGCAGCAAAAGTGCATGTTGCTCTAAGTACCCTCTGGTACAGATATACGCACCAGGGAGCAACCAAGGATCAAACATCACATGCAAGGTCTTTAACAGCCAACGAAGAAGACCGTGTCGTACGCGTTATACGGCATTACGCAATGCACGGGAGACCGCTAACCAGGACGGACCTCATGGATGTAGTAGAAAATATGGTTAAGAACTTCCCAGCATGGCGAAAAAGAAAGATTCGCTTCGTGAATGGAAGATCGGGACGCAATATCTGCTGCTTGTTTGAAAGAAGACATTCGGACCAGATCACGTTTGTGAGGCCTCAGGGCCAAGAAGCTGTGCGATACCGAGCCACCAATGCGGTATCCTTGGTGGCCCATTTCGCGAAGATCGAGCACATTTGCCAGACTCAGAACATTGATGCCAGGCGTATTATTAATGCGGATGAGACCGGTATCTCCGCGTGGAACGAGAAGAAGAGTTCCAAGACACGAGCTTATGCTACAAGAAGACAGAAGCTTTTGACTTGTAATTGGGCCTTCAAGAACATCAATCGAATTACCATGCTCGCTGCAGTACACGGTAATGGACATGTGTCGCGCCCAATGTTCGTTCTCAAAGGGGCCAAGTTGCAGTCGAGGTCAATTTGGAGGAAACTCTCGGACTCCGAGATAACTGAGAGCATTGCAGACTGCCTTCCCCGCCAGGCTCTTGTGACGACGAAGAAGGACATTGCGTCTGCTAACTGGGAGAATTTCTACACCTGGGCGAGTTGATTGATCAATGATACCGCGGATTTGCGAGCAAACGGGCGGAAGTTGCTTCTCATTTATGACGGATATCGATCCCATCTTTCTCTTTTTGTGTTGGAGATGTACCGCGTCAACGGAATCATCGCCTATGCTCTTCCGTCGCACACAAGTGGAACGACACAGCGCTTAGATTTGACTGTCTTCCCAGCATTTAAGGCACGCTTTTGGGGACTGGTGCAGGAAGTGGCCACTGTGTTTGGGTTGATCGCGTTCTTGACGAGTTTGACGTCTGCAAAGTCATCTCTCGGGCACATGAGGAGACATTTACTCACAATAATATATCTGGAGGGTTTTCTAAGGCCGGAATATGTCTCCTGGATGAGTATCGACTGTTCTTTCAAGCGCGCCTCCACACTTGGACGGAGCCAACGGCATAACATCCTTGGACAAGATGGTGGAAATGTTAGACTTTCGTAGACATTGCACCGCCGCCGAAATCCTATAAATCGCGGTTGCCACATCATTTGGTTTCTTGGAAACTGTGGAGGGGGCGGTGGTTACTGGTAAAAAAGCTGTGACTTTGCTGAAGGAAAGAGATGCAAAATGGAGGAGTTAATTAGCGAGAAGTCGTGCAGAAAAATAACGCGTTCGGAACGAAGAAAAGGCTTGTCGCGTTCAAAAGCGGAAGGCAAGAAAAGCGTTTGAAGTGCATCGCGCAAAGGTTCGGGCTGACAGTTATGGACTTCCTGTGATTCTAGTCTGCTCTCTTTAGAAGGGAAGAGTTTTGGTTTGAATGTCAACACAAAACTTGTGTTGGCAAGTGGGGATTGTGATGGGAGGCAACGGCAACTCTGCACGGGAAAAAAAGATATCTCGATTGGTTTTATTTAATTTATCAAGTATGCGTATAAATACTGATTGTCGGTGGTACTTAAGGTTGGGAACTCTCGAACGGAAAATTGCGTCCACTATCTAACTTATTAAAAAGTGGCTTTTGCTGAGCGGTCTTATCAGTTTGACAAATTCTTGCATTTGAATCGCATTTAGGACTCATTTCTCGTTGTGCGTCGTCGTTTTGCGTGTCGTTTAGGCTCAACTTTGTAGAAAACGACTCGCCTGAATTTTAGTGTTCAAGATTTTAGGGTATCCTTACCATACAGTAGCAATTTTCGATTGCCTCGAGCGTGCGCTGCAGTGGCGCTTTCTGAGCATGGCGCAACAGCAGCACGTGTGTGGAAGCGCAAACGAGCGCAGCACGCTTCCTGAGGGCCGTTCTTAACTAGGCGTGGATTCGCAAATGTGGACGCGAATATATTGAGTGGTTCAAAGTTTCAACTTCTGTAATGATTGAACACCTCCGCCACGTGTATGCCCCATAATCGCAGTGGGCCTTCTCCTGTCGTCATGGGCTTTCATCCCCTCCCCGGATTGTGTGCACAGTGATCAGAACGCAGCAAGCAATTGATCCGCACCAAATTGCAAGACTCCAAGAGTACCAGAATGCTGCTATGTGACGGATCGGTGTTCAACATCCGCTGCGCAGCAATAGCAAAAGCGCCGCTCTACGCCAAATTACCAACAATGAGGGGGATCAAAGTTTTTGCGCAAGTTCTGCGTTGCTTCTGCGTCAGTTTGCGTTGGTACGCCGGCGTCGCAGCAATAATAATGGCTACTACAACGGTTAACGAGTATGTGAGCGCTCTTGACTTTTCCAGCACCCCGCAACCTTTACATAAGCCTTCGCATTTTCTCCAATCGTCTACGTTCTCCAACCTGTACGTGGTTTAGCGATCAATTCCTTCTTCAAAGTCTTATTCACTTTGATCTTGAGCGCTTTATTGAGAACAAAGTTGGTAGCACATTAACACATCCTCTTCTCTCCCAGCGATGTCGGCGATAATTCAATCCAATTTCTCGTCCTTTCTGTGGCAGTCGTGCATGGTGGTAGATCTGTACTGCTGTGCGCTTGAAGTCTCTACGAAATCGCTTGGGGTTCTCAAGGCTCCTCGACGCAGGCAAAAACCCATGCAGAAACGCACTGCTTCAATGGCATCTATTGCTGCTCGCCTTAATGAAAGAGTGTTTAAGAGGGCCTTTCGTGTGTCGAAAGAAGAGTTTTCTGTCTTGGAGAAGAAGGTTGCTCCATTTATCAAGAAAGACGCGAGCGCAGCGGCAAAGTTCAAGAAAGATGTCATTGGTGTAGGCGAAAGGCTAGGAATAACTTTGCGCATGCTTTCTGGCTGTTCATATCTAGACTGCGTTATAGGATTTCAGGTGGGAGTATCATCAGTGTACTCCGTTTTTCACGAGACTCGAAGGGCATTACAACACGTTCTAAAGCTCCCGGGTCTCCCGCAAACGGAAGAGGACCTTACGGAGCTAGCACTCGGATTCAAACATTCGAGACGTGTCATGAGTCGTTTAACGGGATGTGTGGGTGCAATTGACGGAATTGCGATGAGAATTAAGAAGCCGTCCTGTCCACATGCGGCGGCTTTCTATTCTAGAAAAGGCTTTCATTCGCTACCTGTGCAAGCTTTGGTGGATTCCCAGTATAGGTTTTTGGATGTCTCTATCAGGTGCGTGGGATCAACGCACGATGCACTTGCGCATGCTGTGTCAGAACTGGGCAAGTACTTGGCTGAAGGTAAGTTAGCGGTGGAGTTCTGGATTGCTGGTGACGAGGCTTACATTTGCACTGAAAGCCTTATTACTCCTATACCATTCTCTCAGTTGAGATATTGGTATCAAGATGGCTTTAACTTTCATTTGTCTTCTCTTAGAGTCCACGTTGAGCAGGCATTTGGCATTCTGGTGGCGCGCTGGCGCATTCTGGCGAAACTTGACTACGAGGTGGACATTTGCGCGGAAATCATTTGCTTGTGTATGAAGCTACACAACTTCTGCATTGACAACCGCGGCGTTACTTTGAAAGAGCTGACAGAGGAAGAAGTATGTCAAAGAAACGAAGATGTTCGTTCCTGGTACGCTGTCTCAAAGGAGAGGACTTGGGACGTTTATGACTCGAATTCTGGTACGTCCCGACCACACACTGTCTCCATGAAGAGAGACTCTTTGGTGGAGATCGCTAGAGTGAATAATCTGAGGAGACCGAGTGGATCTGGGGTACCAGATCGTTCTGGGGATTGGATTGAGAAGTAGTTGGTGGTAAAGGGTTGACACCCCGCATGGTAGCAAAACAATACTGTCGCTCATCTATGATTTCGGGACGCCAATGACAACCGTGTGCCTGGGAGCATCTTCATGTACGCCAGTTCATCACGTTATGATCCAACGAAAAATGAGTCGCAAGGCGTTGAACACACACCTAGCGTTGATGCAGCACACAAAGGCGAGCATGTTTCGCAGCCTGAATTTAAAGAGAGTAATGAAAACCAATCAGGCCCGTGGACAAGAAGGCTGCTGTACAGATCTGTGGGACTCTAGAGTCCCAGAGCAATTTCTCCAAATGGCGAAGAAATGTATCGCATGGTCACTGTTCCGAAGACGTATACATATTCGATGCCATTGAGGCCTCAAAGATCGTACACCCTTCGCGCGTTGATCAACTAATCATGATTACTCAAGGTCGCAACCTCCCAGCTGCCGATGACGACGGTCTTTCGGATCCCAGATTCGTGGTAGCCATGGGAGACAAGAGGACTGCCGGTTCCGTGCTGTGCCGTCGAACTGTTTCTCCGTTGTGGGAAGAATCTGTAGAAGTCACAGATATCAACATGACAGAGGAACAACAAGAACCCGATGTGAACGTTTTGATATATGATGATGACGACGACAGGGAGATTATGGAATACTTTGGAAGATCAATTATTCCCTGTGCGGAGCTGGACACGGCTGAGCCTTTCCTTCAGGTTGGAATGTGGTACTCCGTATTCTCGGTGAATCCTGGAGTTATTGTCGGTGAGATTCTCGCCGATTTCCAACTCATCCCAACAGAAGTTGCTATCGAGCGGCCTATGCCTGCACCACCATCTCCCATACGCTCTGAATCCGTATTGGGGATTTCTTTGGTCGGTCTTCGCGACATAAAGTTCCTACGATACGCTGCCGGAAAGTTATGGGTGGAGTGTGCCATTTCAGCGGTCTCGCTCAAACCAGAGCAGTCGAAGCGGAGTGCTATCCTACAGCAACGGGCGTATGAAGGCAACTGTAACATTCTGGATGTGCTCGGTTTGGGTATTCAAATACCAGAGGATCTACGCATTGCTACAGCGCTCAATATCTATGTCTTTGCTGATTATGACCATTCCGAGACCGTCGATGTCGTAACGACAGCCTGTGTACCGCTTGAGAAGTGGCTCTCAGAGCATCACCGTCGGCTACTCACGGGAGAGACGCTGATTGAGGACTCCTTTGGAACAGATGCCCCAGTGCCCCAGCGTCTGTAGGACAGCAGTCGCAACTACAATTTCAAACGTAACGCCAGGCGCGCGGGTAAAGAGCCAATTGGAACAACGTCACTTTGTCTTCACGAATTCAAGTACCATGAGCGTCGCGAGCGAAAGAACATGTTGACCATGCACGAGAGCAAAAATGTTTTTGAGGTTGGCTTCATGAAGAAGGATGAGCAGAAGATCACTGAGGAAGAAAAGAAAAGCAAAGAACAAAATGGTGGTGGCGTTGCTGAGAAGGTATCCGCTGCGCTGGCGCCGATTCGCGCAGTGAAGTACAAGATTGCTAATATACTTGCAGATAGGATGCCAGATATAGCTCAAGCGCTCGGAATAGAAGTTGACGAGGATGTTTCACTATCATCGCTTCTAAATGTTGAGGACGAGAAGATAGACTATGATGGCACAAAGCATTTGAAAAGGACTCAGGGTTCTTGCCCTGTGGAGCTAGAATCGGATTTCAGCGAACCGGCTTATGGTGAGTTCCTCCTTTCCCGTGGTGACAATCCATTGTCGGGCAACACAATCGGAAGACTTCAGTACACAGAAAATGGACAACGAAACAGAGCCGCATTTCCACCTATTCTTCCCTTTGACGAGGTGCGTAGCACTCGGACTTCTGTCTTCAGGGAAAAGAAGCGAGCAGCATTGGAGGGCTCGCGCCCTGCGGTTGGGAAGGTTAAGGTCCGTCTCAATGTCGTTAAGGTCGGGAAAAAGAGACGATGATGAAACGAGAAAGGTCCGGCTGACATCCCCTCGCTCATTCGACCGAGACTTTGTGCCGACGGAAGTGGTTGTTCGTGTGTACGTGCTTCGCGGCATAAACGTGCAACAGATTGGTGCGCAATGCAACCCGTATCTCACCGCACGGTTTTATGGTCGATATCCTGGCCTCTATACTCAAAAGCACCATCCCATCATAGACGACGATAACCTGAACTTCTTTGAAATGTTTGAGAGTTGCGTGAAGATGCCCGGAGGCTCTGTGCGTCTCGAGGTGAAGGAGCGGATGCTTTCGGAAGCTGTTCTGCCAATAAGCTACCCGATGATGACACGAAAGGAAGAAGGAAATCCCGAATCGGGTGTGTGCAACGGGAAGTTGTATACAGAAGTGCCAGTGAACATCGGAAAGTTGGGCTTTGGCTGGTCAGAGACCATAGGCGAAACTGTCATCGATCTTGATGCGCGCTGGTACAACTCTGCGTGGCGTTCACTGGCCAGAACCCCAGTGCAAACTCGTTCTTTGTACTCTAAGGACTCTGTGAATCTCAAAGGCCAGTTGGAAACCTTCATCGATATATTTGATGCGAAAGAAGTTGATAGGTGGCCGAAAATGTTTAGGCCCATGCCGATTTCGAAGCCAGATCAGGAGACGTACAAAATGCGAGTTGTGGTCTACAAGATTAGGGATTGCGTGCTGCCTTATCGACTCATGAAGAATGACCCAGCCAAACTGTGCGCTTTCTACGTTCAGGCTCGTCTGGGCAATCGCTCAGATGATGAAAGGAAGATGATACCTGCAAGTACGTCGCAGATGGTGTTACGGAGTTTAACAGGAGGCTGAAGTGGTCCTTGAAGTTACCCTCCCTAGATGTGAAACCGCGTCTCAAGCTTCAGATCTTTGACGACACGAGCCTTGGTCTGGGTTCTGATCAGCTTTGCGCAGTGGCGGATATCAAACTACGGTCACTGTTAGATGAGATTGTCATAACAAAGCAGCCCATCATCAAGAAGAAGCAGTGGGTGAATATGGAACATCCGAATCATGCTGATGTTCAGACTCGCAGTCAGATCTCATTTGAGCTGACAACCGCGGAGATGGCAGCCAAAAAGAAGTGCTTTGAGGGCAGATGCGGGTAAAAGAAGCGCAACTCCAAGACTACATCCTGCCTGTGCCCTTCCGACCAGCTGCCTTTTCTTTGTACAGACCTGGACAGCGCCCTTGACTCAAGACCAACTACAACTACGTGCTCTGCTGAATCTCAATGTTCCAATTTCTGCCTGGTTGCAAAGGTTCCGGTTACAAGCACAGACCGCTCTATTTGTTCAAAACAATAGGATAGCGATAACGTCATGTTTACGTAGGAAGGAGAAGATGGCTTGAAGGGTTTGGCCAAAGTCAGCACTGCGGGAGAGTTTCATATCTTCCATGATGAAATGGAGCGAAGAATGAGAGAAGCCAATGAGCGTAAGTGTCGATCATCGGTAGACGGTCCTGAAGAAGATCGCATGTCTTGCCTGAAACTCGTAGAAACTGGGGAGAACGCTTTGGCAACTCTCAATATGATTGGAGACGGACGTCAGAGTGTATCGGACGTGTTTCTCCAATTCAAAACAGATTGCGAAGCTATGGTGTCTGAAGGAAAGACTTTGGGTGAGCTAGCAGATGCACTCCGGAAGCGACTCATCTATTTTGAAGAACTGGAGACTCTGACTGCGACATTTGGTGGAGGAAAGAACCCCATAGAGCCTACAGATTCTGATTTTGTCAAACTCTTTCATCGCTTGGATGAGTGCGTGGCTTATGCGTCTAGCTCTACAGGGACAGTGGCAGAAGCGGATGGATATCTGGCCCGTTTTCTCGACTTGCAAAGGCGGGGCTTTACGTTCATTCGCGACCACACGGTGGATGTTTATCGTCATTCTACTATACGAGTTACGAAAGAACTGAGAGACGGTCGGCGTATTGGGGCTGGATCTAGACATGTCGATCTTTCTGACGCGGTTAAGGAATACTTGCGGTCTCGAACCATTGTTCCTCATACCAAGTCATTTATGACAGAACCGCATTCTAGGGCAAAGGCGGCCCCTTCGAGGCCTTAGGCAGGTCAGTCTATGCTATATGTCGAGCTCAGCTTGTCTCTCCGTATTCAAGAATACCGTCCTCTACAACCGACGCTTACTCGAACCCATTATCTAGTGGTATGACCGGGAACAACATCAATTCTGTGTATTCCAAGCGGAACAGTGCGTTGTCGTTATATGCAGATTGCGAAGAAAGCTTCTTTGAGCAACGGAAGCGTTTGCTTGACTCATCAGTTGCCGCCCATGTCAAATCTCTAGCTGAAGTGAAGAACATGGTCGCCCTGGCAAGGCTGGGATCAGCGTACATTTTGCGTTTATGTCAATTGGAGCGTCAGCTATACGAACATTTCTTTCCGCTTGACAGCGAAGAGGAAAGCGAGATGCAGATCTTGCATTCAGCGCTTCATGGTGTCTGCGACGTCGACTACACAGAGTTGAGGCCGCTCATACTACAAGAAGATGACCTTGAGAGTCTTGTCTACCTCATCGAGGTGTTGAAAACAGAGATTCTGGGTGACGAAATTCGACGTCGTGGGTTTGCCGGAAAGGCGTGTGCCCCCTCTGCGGTTCATGCCATTGCTGACGCGCAGGAGTCCATCATTTATCGCGCTGAAGTGTAAATGCGTGATGAGATTCGAGGATTCGTTCCAAGCCCTCATCATCTCAACTACCCAGAAACCATTTCGGAATACAACAAAAGAGCGTCGTCGTCAACTCTTTCCATTGTCTCATCCGTGCCGAAGTCAATAGACACCGGTATAGCAAAGAGCGAAATAGAGACCGAATCGAAAGAGAAGGATTCTTTAGTTCCCGATATCCGTAGTGTTGGAATATACGCTACTTCGTATCCACCGGTGGAGAAGACATTACGATTGCTATCCATGTTATATCGATGCTTCGATGGGGAATTATTCGCAGAAGTAGCACTAGAAGCAGTCGCGATATCCGTGCAAAGCGTAGGTTCGGCAGCAGCGCGTATCACGGCACAGGAGGAGCCAAACGCAGAGGATCATGCTCAACTATTTCTAATCCGGAAGTTGTTGATGGCAAGGGAGCAAACATCACCGTTTGATGTGGACATGAGTTACACTGAACAAGAACTTGATTTCTTCGAACTTCGAACGTTGCTGGGCTCGTGGAGAGCTTTCTGCTAGATCTTTAGCATCTCCACCAGCTGTGCAAGAAAAGGTGTTCAACTCAAACGGGAACTGGACCACCGTGTAAGAGATGCGTGTGACTCTAACATTCTAGAGGATACGCGTCTGATTCTCGACCTTGTTCTATTGTTTCTTGCGAAATGCAACACACTGCCGGCAACTCGAAGCGTGCACCGCGTGCTTGAAGAAGGCAAAGTTCCGCCCACACCACCATTGGCGCTGTTGGGTACTCGGAAATCAAACCCGGAATCATTTGCGAATCCTACGAAGGTGAGGGACACATGGGGAAGATTGGAAAAGCTGTGAATGAAGAATTGGCGCCGGTCGTTGAGCGAATCAAGATTTATGTCACAAAGCCGGCATCTCATGGAGTACTATTACGACCAGTCCGTGCTAATATGGCTGAAGCCGCCACTGAGCTTCTGTCGGTCCTGCAACAGCAGTATGCATCGGAGGAACGGAAGGAAATTGCGGATGACGGTGGAAAGGTTGGGAAATTGCTGAACGACGTAGATTTGGTTACAGGGATCGGAATGAAAGCATTTAGCTCGTTGCAGAAGTACTGACTGGTTAGGGTAGATTTGGAGCAGCTCTCAATGCATTTTGCGAGCGTTCGTTGACATGTTCTAGCTTCCATGCGCAGTATCCTGAGAGGGGGAATAACACAGACTGGTGATGGATGTGAGAAATGCGTCGCTCGACAATGGCACACCATCGCGGATGGCTGTGGCACCAAACATTGTATCAAGTTTTTCGCCGTAGCACAGGATCTTGGGTTAAGGGGAGATGGGGTTCGTGACGAGAAGTGCACGAAAGCTTTGAACAACAAAAGAAAGAACGAAGACCGTACGCAAGACACTTTAACGGAAACAAATATGAAGAACGAAGTGATCGTTTCCCACCACCACCCGATGACTTGTCAGAAAACCAGGAGTCATCACGATCACAAAAGCAAGACGCATAAGATAGAAGCCTAGAACTAAGAACAAATAAACAGAACACAAACACAATTGGGTAGAACACAAAGAAAAGGTCAGATATTGTCCTGCGAGTCGAAATTGAAACCGAATCGCTCCTTCGCATGTTCTTTGTAGAGTTTCTTGTTCTCCAACAAGGTTATTCGAGCCATCTTCCGCATCTCTTCATCTTCAAACGCCATCGCACGTTTGCAACGTTCCGCACTTGCTAATACTTCGTCAAGCAACTCGTTCGTTTGTTTGGCCTTCACTACTCTGATTTCACTCTTCTTCTGTGTAGTTGAGCTTCATTGCATTTCTATCTGCTCCTGGAACAAATCGTGAAGTTTGCCAATCCCTTTCCCAATATTCTCAAAGCTTTGCTGTAGTTCGCCGCTGATCCGCTTTTTCGCAGGTGGTTTATCAAATCCGTCTTCTGCATCGGAACTTGACCGAACTCCCTCGTCTCGACCTCCTTTTTTCGACTGGATGAGCTTAGATATTGCCCGAATCACATCCAAATCCTCTCCAGCTTTACCAACCCTACACACAATAAACAAGACAAGCGCTTTCTTCGATTCCATTGTCAAATCGTTAGTATTCGAAAACTTCAAAAAGTGCATGATTCGTTCAGGGTCATTCTGCCCTGAGGCTGACCACTTATGATAAACATATGTGAACTCCTTCTTTGCAACGTATATAGCATTCTTCAGTACTGCTGCGCTGCGCTCGCAGAGAGGCCTTCGATTCGAATCTATCTCGTCTAGGCAACCACTAAAATCTTCGCGGGAGTCCACGGCGTGATCATTGAAGCGGACAGCAATACCACCCCAAAACGTCTCTCGAACAGAGCCGTAATCCAGTTGGCGTCTCGAAAGGTCTTCCCCTGTTTGCTTCAGTAAATACTTACATCTTTCGTCGTCACGAAGGAGAACCACAAGGCGTGCAAATTCGTTCAACGAAAAGTTGGGACGTTCAGCTTCTGTTGGTGTCCCACCACTTCAGGTAACTATCTTCTTCAGCTGTTGAAAAATCTTTCGTTGTTCTCCTTCTATCACTTTACCAACCAAAGTCTGCACTTCAGGAAGCAGTTCCCACGTGACAAAACTCTGCATGGCATCCTATTCCCAGAAAGAGTAAGAGCTCAGTTCGGTATTCAGTTTGATCAAGTCAAAAAGCGGTGTACCATTACTGTTCTGGATGAAAATATGAACGAGGAAACGCGCTAAGAGTTCATCTTTGAACCGGTTCTGCCTCAGATTCCAATCCTTGCAAACCTTGCGCAATTGTTTCACGGAAAGCTTTTTCAAGTAGGTATAGAGACGAGCAACGTGGTCACTTTGCTCAAATTTGCAAGGCGCCAGAATAGAGTAGGGATTATTAGCAGGTTCTGTAGTTTGTGTTTCGGGTACCTGATTTGGGTCTTAGATGTGTGTTGCAGTTGTCGGGAGAGAAGACCGAGAACTGCGAGTAGCACAATGTTGGGAGGATGATGCGTGTTTGCGTGGGCTTCGCCGCAAAATCCAATGGTCGTGTTGTTGCAACGTTGGTTGTTGTGGCTGGTGCAGAGTTGATGGCGTCGCTTCTACCTCGGTTTGCGGTGCAACATTGTTTCTCACTGGTGTTGAATTGCTGGGGACTTGCGAAGTTGAAGGGGGTGAAGCCTATTCCCTTGCGAAGCACGGGCTAGATGATGTTCAGTTGGTTGAGATGAAACACGGGGCGAAACTCTCTCCGCCATGTTGCCTAATGTAGCAGCGAGATACTGCGTGCCTTGGTGCCCTAGAGAGCATACCAGGCGGAGCGTAGTACCGCCACGAGATTAAAAGACGCGGGCCGACGTCGAGTAGCTGTGTTGCGTTCCCTTTGCGCGAGCCACGATTACCCGCCAGTTGTATTCTGCACACGTGAATGTAAAAGCAATACGGGCCTCTTAACTGCCCTATATTGCCCTCGGTTTACAGCAAGCTCCCCAAAAGGGGCATTTAAGAAAAGAATTGGTCTGTCAAAGATAACCAATGACTACGCCACACGTGCGTTCACGTTTGCGTCCATTCGCGAATGCACGCCTAGTTAAGAACGGCCCTGAGTGGTCCAATGGTGGGGCTACTTTTGCACGAGAAGCAATGTGCGATTCTGGACAGGAAACGCAGGTTCATGTGCAAGCTGCGTTTCTGAGCTGCGCTAAGGGGTTGGGCAGTTGGCGGATGAAAATTGGTAATTTTTTAGATCTGAATTTGGCTGGAAGGCAATATTGGATTTAGGCTTTGCATTTGCATTTAGTTTATTTGATAATGTTTGGCAAGCAGTGTTTGCGACCTTCTGGAAGTTCGTGAGTGCAAGCGGGTCCAGGTACGCAGTCGTCGTAGACTAGTAGCCTGCCGCGCCCTCCTGCAAAGGACGGTGGACTGAGGCCCTGTTCAGTCAGGAATCTCCAGGTTTTTACAACC
>JASCIV010000642.1:0-15378 GCA_030374735.1 Gracilaria caudata
GCCCCGAACCCACCCCCGCTCCGGAGCCGCAATCTACTCCTGTCGCGTCTCAACCTGCCACATCTTCCGCCGCAGAGCCCTCGGGCTCTAGTTCCTTAGTCGTCGGTCAGGAGTACGAGCAAACAGTGCGCCGAATTTGTGAAATGGGATTCCCGGAGGCTGAAGTCAAGAAAGCTCTGCGTGCCGCTTTCAACAACCCAGATCGAGCCGTAGACTATCTGTTTAATGGAATTCCTGAAAGCGCAATGCCGTCCGCTCCACCTGCTGCATTCCCCGCTGCCACGCCACCACCTCAACCGGCTGCTACAACTGGTGCTACGCCGAATCAGTCTGAACCAAATGCACCTGCCGCTGGTCAGCAGACTTCTACTCGCTCTGCTGCCGCCGCCACCCCTTTCAATATGTTTGAGGCTGCCGGTAACTCTCCCAGCGCTGGCGGCGGCGGTGGTAGCGGCAGTCTCGACTTTCTCCGATCTGTTCCTCAATTCAACCTCATGAGACGCTTAATTCAATCAAATCCGGCAGTGCTTCCTCAGCTTCTGCAGCAACTTGAGAACGTCAACCCCTCATTGATGGCTCTCATTGAAGATAATCAGGCAGAATTCACAAGGCTCATCAATGAACCGATCCCGGAAGGAGAGGATGGCGGTGACGCCGCCATGGAGCAATTGGCGCAAGCCATGGCGGGGGCAGGTGGTGGTAGGGAGGGCCCAGGCCCGGGGCAAATACTCGTCACCGAGGAAGAACATGAACAGCTACATCGACTGAATGAATTGGCCGCTGGATTCGGGCTTGAAAGAGCTCAGGTCGTTGAAACGTGGCTGGCTTGCGATCGCAACGAAAATCTTGCCGCGAACTACTTGGTAGAGAATGCCGAGCAACTCCGAGCTGATCAAGCGGCAAACGCTGCCGCCGCTAACGCCGCCGCTGAACAGGACAACAGTGGTCAGAATCAATCCGACCGACCTGACCAAGGAAATCAGGGCCCTCCTGCTTGAAACGGTGCCGAGCCTTCTTATACTTTGAAAGCCTAAATCATTCGCTAACAGTCAATGCAGCACTCCAGGTTCAAGTCGGCCGTCTACACCGTCCTCGAGCGTTTTGAGAGGCTGTGTATGTTCGTAAGGTGCAGACGGCACACGACTAGTGTAGTTGCACATACGTTCAACTATCATGTCAGAAGCGAAATTATACGCCTACATACACAGTGGCAGAGTTTAGACTTGCGTATTACCTTTTTTACAATTGGCACCGTGCTGTCTTGTGCAAGCCTGAGCTTAGGTGTACCCAAAGTCAAACTTTCCAGGCTTTTCCTCTCTTCCTTGTACTGTATGAATGTACAGGATAGCGAAGAAGAGCAGTACCAAAGTCACGCACAATACGAATACGATTCGTTTCATCTGTCCATCCCGTCCCCTGGATAGGTATGATACTTTCCATTTCACTCCTCCTTGAGCCCTGCGCCCTTGTGGCCAGATCACGGCTAGAGCATTCGGCATTAAACTCGTCCATGTTCTCACCCCTCCTGATCCGCCCATGGCCATCTCTTCGATGTAATTTGCGATGCGAGTTATTCCAAACAGACATGAACACGGTTGCAGGGAGAGAACGCTGGTTTGTGGGCACTGCGTGCACGTATGAGTTTCGCGCCCAAAGCGCCCACCATATGAAACCTTGAAGGTGTTGCCTGGCAGTGGCGAAAAGGCTTGAATCCCTCCTGTCTTTGATTTCCAACCTCTGTGAGCGGCGTTTACTCCAGTTGCTTTGAAATACACAGCGTCCTCCTTGTCTTGATAACTGTTCCATATCAGTCTGGTCCCATGACGCTGCGATATTAGAAGATCCTGCCGCCCGCTTTCGTCTAGGTCAATGAAAGCAGCTGCGATAGGATCCTCCAGATTGTACAGTATTGGAGTCTCACTAAACCTACTGAAGTGCAAATGCTTCTTTTTGGGCTCATGCCCACTTCCAAGCTTTCCAGTCAGTGGGAAAAGAACGCGTTCGACAAATTTGTCTGGTCTTGGGTACCACATAGCGTTCGAATCAGTAGAAGCGCCTGCGTATAGGCTTAGAGTGCCGCTATCTCCGTCGATGAGAAGCAAATCCAGTTTCCCGTCATAATTGAAATCTCCGGTGCGAATACGGCTCTGTAGACGCATTGAACCAAACAGAGTATCAGAGACGTGAACATCTGCAAGTGCAACATGTGTTTCATAGTGCCAGGAGGGGTCAACGGAGCAAAGCTTCTTCTCGTAATATGGACGTCTAACGTTGTACGAAATCCTCACCTCACCTTGAAGGCGATTTGCAACCGCGATGTCAATTGCACCATCTGCATTAAAATCAGCGAATGTGGCCTGGCCGTCTCCATGAGACGGATCCCACACCGATGAGTTCAGTATCAGTACTTTAAACGGATCTAATGCTTTCGACGTGTTTGAGAAGTTGTGAGGATCTTTCTTGAACCTTTGCTGACCATAAACCCAGCGTGAGGAACTTTTTTCGTGCAAGCCCCGATTGAACCACACCTCTAGTCCGCACGAAGAGGAGACGACAAAATCTGGTTCACAGTCACCATCAATATCAACGAAGGCATTGGAGTTTACCGGCGTGGTTGGAACGCATTGATCATATGGTGGTTCGGGCCTCCAAATCGTTTTCGTAAAGCGTCCAGGGGGTCCGTTTATGTAAAACACTCGCTCGGATTGATCAGAAATAAAGAAGATATCACTGTGCATATCATCGTTCGCATCCATGATTAACATGTTCGGTGTGAGCCCCGGAAGAACCCTGTCAAAGCGCAGACACCCGAAACCATCTCCTCGTAAAATCAATCCAACGTGAGAGCCATCCGGAAGGAGAACATTGACAAGGACATCGAGAAATCCGTCGGAATTGGCATCGAAAGGAGCCGCAGAGACAATTCTAGCCTCAGGCGATGCGCCTGGAATAGAGTTGAGGTTCAATACACTTCTGAAAGTTGAATTAGAAGAACAAGTACCGCGATTGAAAGAGTACTTATGATGATTCCATACCAAAACCTGAAGGGAGCGCATCACTCTGGTGTGAGGTACGACGAGTAGGTCGACATAACGGTCGGCAGTGAAGTCACCAACTGCTACCACTGAGCCAGCAGCATCTCCTAAGCCAAGGTAATCACTTTGGTCTGTGAATAATTCTGATGATAGAAGAGATCCCGAATGTGGATTTGGCGGTGGACGCGGGATGTCACGAGGTTGCGTGTTAAAAATGGCAGAAGAGGCTATGTGTAAGACGATAAACAAAGTGTACAGAAGAATGAACATTTGGTTGCGAGGAAGAAGCATTGTGTTTCATGAAGCTTTTCTATTTGCCAAGAAAGCATATGAGGTTGAAAGCGCTTTGAAGTGCTGGGTCAGCTGGCTGCATGGAAGCAACGGGTCCAAATCACGATTTGAGGAACAGTCAAGATGCGTCGTGTCTATCAACAAGACAGAACACAACGTCATTTTCACAAGCATGGTCGCATCGGAAAACCAGTGTCTTCTCTTTATAGTTAATTCGAATTATTCGCCAGTTCAATGCGTGTAGAAGGTTGTGGTAACTTAGGGATAACTTCACGGGATTGTAGTATTTCTCGGACGGCAGTCCGCATCTCACCCATCGATCTCTCCGGCGCGGGTAACGTTCAAGGGATTTTCAGTTTCCCAGAAAGCTCCCCCATGTTATTGTTTTGTTACTGGTGATATTAGCTTTTCTTCTTGCAGGAGCACGCAATTGCTAGTGGGATGTGATAAGTTCTTACATTTCGAACTTCACTTAACAGTATTGCTCTCTGAATACGTGCAAGGCGCACTCGGCGATGAAGGGATTTCGGATTCCGAATCTCACACTACAGAACAAGAAATGCATTGGCCGAAATGTTTCGTGCTGTTTGGAGTGAAGCTAGCGAGCCGCTTGTATTCACACTCTTAAGCAAAGCCTTCGGCAGATTGGAACTACGTGTACGCACAAGGGGAAAGACTTGTCCTCTTACCCTTGTCCGGAGGTTGCCACTGTTCCAGATGGCGGATCTAAGATGGATAGACTGACGAGGTGCGCAATGATCCGCCATGTCGAATTGAAGTTGCGGGGAATGGCCCAACTGTCAGCTCTGTTCACCAGATTTTGCAGATTTTGTCATTCGTCCAATGTGTCTGTAGCATTTCTCGTCGTGCGCTGGTCCAGCTCCAGCTGGTCCAGCGCACGACGAGAAATGCTGCGTTGACGTCGAACGCATTGGCAACTGAGAACAAGCACGCCGCCGTGGGCAATAAATAAAAGCCCAACGGGCCTATCATCGAAGGCTTGATCGCTCTCTTCACCATCCCCTGCCAGCTGTTACTAGCTAACTCCGCTTCACATCACGAACTTCTTGAAGGTATCATGGCGCCGATAACAGAGCCTGGACCGACCGTAGAGGAAGGTGAGTTCCACAAGATGACACTTGACACCTTCGTCGCAATGTCCGAGGACGACCGGGCGAAGATGAGTGCCACGGCTCGGAAGAAGTGGCTCAAACTGGAGAAGAAGGCTCAAGATAAATCACGCAAAGAGGAAGAGGCCAAGGAGCGCGCCGCCGCCGAGAATGCAGCGCGTCTAGAACGCGCGAAGCAGATCAAAATTGAGCAGGATCCTTCACTACCGGAGGCCAAACAGGTGAAGATCCGAGATCTAGGCAAATATGTAGACCAGCGCGTCAAGGTATATGGATGGGTCCACCATCTTCGTGCAGATGGTAAGAAGTTGTGGTTCATTGACCTGCGAGATGGTACCGGATTTGCTCAGGTTGTTCTTACGGGCAATATGTGCATGACGTACGATGCGGCAACCCTGTATCGCGAGGCAGCTATTGCTGTGTACGGAAAGTGGATTAAGGATGAACAGGGTCGTGCTCAGGGATCCTTCCCAGGCTTTGAGCTTGCTGCCGACTATTGGGAGTTGGTTGGTGCTAGCTGTGCTGACATCGACATGCTGTTCACCAAAGACAGCAACCCTGATATTCTTATGAACCAGCGCCATCTTGTTCTTAGAGGTTCAAAGGCTTCTTCAATCATGAGAATGCGATCTATCATCACACATTGCTTCAGAGAACACTTCTTCGATCGCGGCTACACTGAGCTCTCCCCGCCCACTCTTGTTAACACCCAGTGCGAAGGAGGTTCTACGCTGTTCAACTTCAAATATTTTGAAGACCAGGGTTATCTGACACAGAGTTCTCAGCTTTACTTGGAAACTGGTATTGCTGCAGTCAACGACTGTTTTTGTATCCTTCCCAGTTACAGAGCGGAAAAGAGCCAAACCAGACGACATCTGGCTGAGTTTCATCACATCGAAGCCGAGCGTCCATTCATCACCTTCGAAGATCTTTTGGAAACTATCGAAGACCTTGTCTGTGATGTTATCGATAGAGTGGGAAAGAAGATGGAGGGTGAAATGGACACGTTCCTACGTGCGTCAGCAGGGAAACCTATTCCAAAATTGGAAAGGCCATTCTTGAGGATGACCTACGAGGATGCGGTTCAGTACTGCCGCGACCACGAGATCTACAAGGACCCCGAAACGAAGGAACATTTCGAGTTTGGGGATGATATTCCGGAAAAACCTGAGCGAGAGATGACCGATCAAATAAACAGACCTATCATGCTCATCAAGTTCCCGGCATCGCTGAAGAGTTTCTATATGCAGAAGTGTGAGGATGATAAGCGTTTAACTGAATCGGTCGATCTTTTGCTACCTGGTGTGGGCGAAGTTGTGGGTGGATCGATGCGTATGTGGAATGCCGACGAGCTCATGGAAGCTTACAAGAAAGAGAACATGGATCCAGCTCCCTACTACTGGTTTACTGATCAGAGGAAGTATGGTTCATGTCCTCATGGAGGCTACGGCCTTGGACTGGAGAGGTTCATTTGTGCTCTTCTTGGCATTCACCATATTCGTGACGCCTGTCTATATCCTCGCTACCGTGGACGCATCTCTCCGTGATCAGCTTTGCTCATGAAAATTGCTCAATGAAGATGACGGACAGGAGCTCGTGCCAGAGCTTACGGAGTACTTCATCAACTCCTACCCGACTTTTTGAGCTTTGCCTTGAAGCTTCGGTAACTGCAGGCTTGATAAAAATACAATAAGCATGCGGAGCGACACTCGATTCTGCAGCTCGTGAGCACTACATATGACTGTAAAACTCTGTAAAGTACACAGTATCCCAGATATCTTCGTTTTTCTTTTGCTTCTATAGTAGTTGTTGCTCGGCCCGGTTGGCTCCAGCACAATGAGACGCGTCGTACGGTTAAGTGAGAGGAGATAAGTTTCTTTGGTACAATGAGATTGAATTCCACAAACAAGCTGTCCTCAGCGAGAGGTGGCTCTTGAGACCTGAAGCTCAGTACTTTCGTTTGCTTAGCGCTGGTCCTGCGCTGTGTGTTCCTGCAACTGGTCGCTACACATCATCGGCGTACTCAACGGGAATACGGTCGCCATCCATTCCATCTGCCAAGTCTCCATTTGCGACTGGATGTCGGCGGTGCCCCCGGCGCCCGCCGTCGCGACGCCGTGGAGGTGGTCCCATGAGCGGGATAGGAATCAACGATATTGAGGTGGTCACGAGATAATCGTGGTTGGTCTCATCAAAAAGATCGTTGCGAAATATACAAGCCTCTTGGTTTCGGGCATTAACTTCCACGAATTGACGCTCATGATCTGGAATAGGCTTTCTTGCTTTCTCAATGTGGGCGACGAACTCCTCTCTTTCCACCGATTCGACAATGGTCTCCAGGGTGTCAATAACTGTTGACGCAAAATTGGGACCGTCTTTGTCGTCGCGGATGCGAAGATATCTCCATTCACCGGCGTGTTTGTCGTAGGATAGTTCAACTACGGCTCCGTTGAAGCGATCGAATTCTGCGGCCCACTTGATTTTCTGCTTGGATGGGATGATGACCTCTCTGAGCCTAATAAGGCCGCGGTCGCCCTTGTACGCAATGTAAGGTTTTACAGTGGGCACGTTGCGTCGTTCATCGTGCGCTCGTTCCAATTGAAGGGTGAAATCGATAGAATTAAGGTGTGGAGGCTTCCACTTGAGCAGAGCTTCGCATTTCTTTGTCTTGTACGGAATGCCGACGGGCGCAAGGATTACGCCATCGTTTTCGTTGCATAGCACGCCGTCTCGTCTGTCATTGTTAACGTAGATATACTTACCTTGTTGATCTTTTTTAATGTGAGCAAACAAGCGCCGGATATCTTTCTTTTCGTAGTAGTCTTTGATGCGCAGACGCAAAAGACCGGCGCAAAAAGGGGCCCACAGACGCGGGGCGGCAACGAAAACGGCGGCAGCATCCATGCGGGCGCGAAAGCCCTTCTGGGCGATGCCGAGGTCGCCATTGATGGAGATGCAGTCGTAAATCAGATATTCGTACTGCTGAGTCATGAGGTTGAACGTGAGTTCGCCGTCCAAGATAGTATCCTGCTGCTGCTCGACGAAGCCGGGCGTGAGCACCTGCGGATACGGCTCGACGGCGTAGAAGTTCATGGTGCGATCTATGAGCAGCACGTTGTTGCTGACGGCGAACAGCATGTATCGGGTACCATCGGACTTCTCGAGCGCGACGTAGTCGTTGCTCTCGATCATGCCGAAGTGGCGGCGCGACAGCGTGAGCGGCATGGTGCCGGGGAAGCGGTACACGCGTTCGCGCGAGTTGGTGGCCTTCTGGATGAGCGCCTGAAAGTGGTCCTGAATCTGACGCAGCAACGGCTCGCTGCGGGGGACGGGCGCAAGTCCGAGCTCAGCCATGGCGTCGAGCTGCGGCGTCGAGCTGCGCGCGCAGCGACCGTGGGCGCGCAGCGACCGTGCGTCTCAGGGGACGAGCGAAGCGACACGGGCGCGGGGGCACGAGCACGCGCGCGCGCCGCAGTGCGTTTTTGAACGCGGCGACGCGCGCGGCGCGTGCGACCGCGGAGGCGCGCGCTGTCCATTGGGTGTTGCCAAAACGCGCGCGCGCCGATTGGCCGCGCCACGCGTAGGTGGCGGCGAGTCGCGGACGCGCGGCAGCCGCGCGCGGCACGTCGTTGCTCCCGTCTCGCAGTCGCTCCGGCGCGCGTGCGCTCGCCAATTGCTCGCTTCCAGCGCTCGGCACCACATCTCCCCCGCCTCGCTCCCCGCTTCCCACCCCCATTGCACCCACCCCACCCTCCAGCCCCACGCCTCACGCCTCTGCCCGCCCGCGCTCGCCTCGCGTGTCGCTTCCATCGCGATGGAAGACCTTCAGATGGAGCACGGCTTTCTGAAGGCCCCCTGGGAGGTGCTGGTCCGCAATTTTCGCGCCGGACACAAGCCGCTGGCCAAGGAGGTCGACATGTTCTCCAACGCCGTCTCGCAGCTCATGCAGCACGTTTCGGAGCGAGCCAATAACCCCGCTACCGCGTCGCAACCACTCATCAAGCCCGAGAGCATCACCGCCCTGGAGAACAAGCTCACCGGTCTCAAGCGCAAGCTCGAGTCCGCCAGATCCAACGATGAGCAGGGCATGCGTCGCTGCTTCATGCGCATCCGTCATCTGCAGACGCAGGCTCCGCCCACCCCGCAGCTCATGGAATACCCCCCTCACGTCACTCCGCAGCACAAGCACGAGGCGCAGCTCATGGATGTCGATTCGTCGCTCAAGCCCTCCACAAACGGTCACACCCCCGATGTGCATGCTCCCAACGGGTCGCCGCGCGCGCTCCACGAGGCTGCGGAGGATGACGAGCGTGATGCTGCCGCAGAACTCGCTGAAAGACAATCTCGCTGGGAGAAGATGCGCCTGAATCGAGCGCTGGTGGACTACATGCTGCGCGAAGGCATGTACGACACCGCCGAAGCGTTGGCAAAGTCACACGGCATCGAACAGATTGTGGACATGAGCATTTTTCGAGAGTCTCGTGTTGTTATTGAGGCTTTGCGACGACGCGACTGTTCAGAGGGCTTGAGATGGTGCAATGAGAACAAACGTCGTCTGCAAAAGGTGCAGAGCAAGCTCGAATTTCGTTTGCGATTGCAGGAGTTTGTTGAGTATGCACGCGCCGGTCGTAAGACGGATGCCATTGCCTACATGAAGAAGTATCTCTCGTCCGCAAACTGTGATAATGAGCGCCTGTTGGATATTCAAAGGTTCATGACCTTGCTCTGTTTTGATCCCTCTACGTCGTGCCAGCCTTACAAGGACATGTTTTCTGAACGCAAATGGCACGAGCTTGAGGTTATGTTTAAGCACGACAACTATCGCCTGCACGGGCTCACCCGCGAAAGCACTATTGAGATCATGCTCAAGGCCGGTTTAGCAAGCTTGAAAACCAGAAAATGCGGCACCGAGGCTGAACGAAAGCCCAATTGCCCAACATGTGTTGAACCGTTTCTCAGTTTGGCGCAATCATTACCTCGCGGGCGGCATGAGAACTCTGTGTTGGTGTGTTCGATCAGTGGCGAGATCATGGACGAGAACAACCTCCCTATGGCTCTTCCAAATGGTAATGTATACAGCACCAACGCCTTGCGGAAGATAGCAGACGAGAACTGCGGCGAAGTTATTGATCCTCGGAGTGGTGACAAGGCGCGCCTCAAGGATCTACGGAAGATTTTCATCATGTAACATCTACTAGCTACCAAAACCTATCTTCAGTTGCATGTGTACAAAGTTCCTTGTATATCTACACGTACTCAGTCTGTTACTTGTTATATCTATAAGTATGATTCACGGTTTTGCAACATACGTGCCATCGACCTTTTAACGTTTTCCAGTTTATACACTTCCTTCTTTCAACAAAACTCAAGATGCGCAAAACATTCAGTAGATAGTATCCACAACTTTGTCTTTTTTAGTCTTAATACAAGCCTTTCGCTTTAAAACCTTCTGATCGTCCAACATTGTCGGATCTAGAAACGGGACCAAAAGTCATCATTTCTATCTCACTCTTCCCAATTGATTCATATTTCTCCGAGTAGTTCCTCTGCACTACATTAGTCAACAGCATCTGAAAGCGCTGGTCAGCACGAATCTCTGGCACGTTTTCCATCATTCGAACGGCCCGCATCGCACCGCGAATGGAATCCTCATGTCTTTCGACTTCTTGGCGCACAGCGTTGTCTTTTAGTTTCTCGTTGAAGGTAGCTCCAAGCTCTCTGACAATTACTTCCATAATTTCCACCATCTGGGGCGCCATTTCGGATGTAGCTGCAATCGCAAGAATGAGTTGAGCAATCGAGCGCACATCCGCATGGTCTCGTAATCCTCGCATCACTTGGTCTAGCATTCCGATAAAGGGAATACGTAAATGCAGCGGACCACTCAAAAATGTGCGAACGCAGTCAAACGCAGATTTTCGCAGATCAAGACCGTAGTCTTCCTCATGCTTGAAGGGACCAAGGTCAACAATGCGGACCAAGGTCTTGTCCTTCACAGTTCTTGCATACACGAGGGGCAGTATGGTTTCGAGATGGGGCGCCAGCAATTGCGGTCGAGACTTGGCCACCGCATTGATTGCTTGGAGCGCATTCTTCGCGACTATCACTTCGCTATCATCAAGTAGTGTGATGAAGGTGTCCATGTTGGACCTCAGATGAACAAAGAGCAATTCATTCGCCGAGTTGGAAGTCACAGCAAACTTGATCGCAGCTGCAACAACCGCACGGATATCGGATGATTGCGATTCTGCTGCTTCCCTCATGCTACTTATAACCTCTGACGGGGAAGCCTGCGCCAGTAGAGCGAGGCATTCCGCTGTCGCAGTGCGTACACTCTCTTCTTCGGAACTTGTCGATCCGAGCTTCTCGTTTTGAGAAGTGTGAGCTCCATTTCCTTTTGCGAAGGTAGTCGGTTGCAAGAGCAATACCGAAATTAGTTGCTTGGTCATTGGGCCAATATCAGTTTGTTTTGAGGACGAGATGGCCTCTTTCAGGGAGTAGAGCAATAAATACTGCTGGTGAGGTCTTTCGCTGAGCTGAGCAAGTAACGCTGGTAAACCGCTAGAGCCGTCCGCAGAAGATAGCGCTCCAAGAGCCAACGCAGCAGTGGTTCTGACCTCTTCGTGCTGTGAGTCAAGCGCCGCCAAAAGCGCATTCTTAATAAGCTCCTTCTCTTCTGCGTCATGCAGAAGGGTGGAACCTCTCCCAAACTCTCCCAAGCACGCCAACGAAAAGACCTTTGTCTGTAAATCTTCCGAGGTGACGTTGGACACAATACTTTGAGCGATCTGAGCCCGAAGCTGTGCATCTGCAGCATCGCATATAGTGACCACACATTTCGCAACGCAATACACCGAAGACGCAGCAGCGCCCGAACCACTTGCGCTTATAGAGGCGTTGGCGATCTGCTTCTTCAAGTCTTCAAGCATCTTTTGAACCTTCAGAGGTTCCGCATCAACTTCTGCCAAAGATCGCAGAAAGGAGAGCAAGCTATCAATAGCGCGGCCTTGGAGCAGGAGGGAGGTAGACAACGCAATCGCTCTGGGATAAATCGAATTAGGCGCCGCAACAAGAGCCACAATCTGGGCCGTCCGTGACTTGACAAGGTTGCTCGTCAGCTTGAGTGCAAGATGAGTTACAGTCAGGTCCGCATCAGTTATCAATTCACTCAAATTGGTTACAAGGTTGGCATCAATCTCTGTCTGTAGGTTGGGAACGATACAAAGAAACTCCAATGCAGCAATGCGCAGAATCTGGTTGTTCTTTCGAAGAAAGCCGCTCAATGTTTGTACAATGTCGCCCATCTTTGGGCTCAATATTTCAGCCGCTTCCGAAAGTGCGATGACGCCCAGTGATCGAACAGTAGCCATTCGGGTGACCTCTACTCTCAAGCGGTCACACAGCACGTTTGCAATCTCCTCGAGACGTTGGGCGCCAAGATCGTTTCCAAACTGTGAAACCGCGCTTCCAAGACATTGTATGGCTGCCTCTTTTACCTCGGAGTCCTGGTCTTGTGCAGTAGCCCTTCGCAGAGCTGCATCGTAGATGTGGGACACGAGCGGAGACATCATTGATTTGGTTTCTGAAGGAGCGCTGCCGAACGCAATAAGCGCTGAGCTACAAAATCTCATACATTCGGCAGTGACTTTATAATAGCGATCGTTAGTGCCTGATAGCACGCGGGGGATGACCAGTTGGATATGTTCCTTCAGAGCTTGGGCTCCTCCTTTCTCAATCACCTCGCGAAGAAACAGCAGTGCTTCTGTTTTCATGGCAGTGCCAGTATCGGCCAATCCGTGATCGACCTCCTTAAGCACCTTTGCAACAAGGGAAGCCGTAATAGAGGGCATGGCCGAAACAACCTCTCTCGTGACGGTCATGGCCTTGATACGAACCTTCGCGGAGCGCGAACCAAGCTCAGCTTTAATTCTGCGTATGATGCGCGGCGTTTCGTCGTACAACGGAGCCAACTGCGCGCGAGTTTCATGCGAGGAATCCACGGCCATGGGATCCGAAACGACGGCGACGGCGGACGGGGAGGTATGCGCTGCTTGTGAGGCACACGTTCGTAAAAGATCGATAAAGGCACTGAACACATCGAGCTTGACTTGCTCTTCCCTCTCACGGAATCGCGATACCAAAAAGGGACCAAAGGTGGAACAGATTTGATCGGCGGGACACAACTGAGAGGTAATTGCAGCATGCAAGCACTTTATTGCAGCTCTCCTTACCTTCCAACTGGTATCATCATCATCCGAGTATTCATCATCGTCAAACTGGTCGCTGATATCATCGTCGTCGTCATTCATTCCGTCGTGCTGCAGATTCTGGTGCGTCTCATCATCATCATCTGCCTCATCATCATCGTCGTCGTCGGCCACATAGTTTGGATCATACTTTGCAAGCATCATGACACATTTTGACAACGTTTCCGCAAACGGAATCATTTCTCGGCGGCATCTGAGACAAAACGACTCCAAGGCGAGCAGGCAGTTCTCGCTCAAATCATCGTGGTCGTTCTGGTTTTCAAGCATGGCGTAATCAAACAAAATAGGCGCCAGGGTGTGCAGGTACGGCCCCAGCCGATGTCCCGAGTTCCTGGAGAGCGCACGGATGGCGTGCACAGCGGTTCGGACGTGCTGCTCAGTTTGCGGGTTTTGCAGCTGTGTCATAAGCGTATCGACAATGGATTTGAACAGCTGGTTGTGGCAGGCGGCGGTCAGCGCTCCGAGACAGGCAATGGCCCTCTTTCTGACCAAAGGGTTTTCCGAGTGGAGCTGTTTGAAGAGGGCGGTGGTGATGGTGGGGTGGTACTGCGCGCACAGCGGGGCCATGCGCGAGAGCATTTCATACAGCAGCTCCAACGCCTCGATCAGAACATCGGCGGAGTGCGCAATGGCGTGCAGCTTGGATATGGGCGGGATGAGCGGCGGGATGAGCAGGTTGATGACGGCCGCGGTGTTGGAGCGCGTCGGGGAGAGCTGGTGCAGAATGGACTTGAGCGCGAGCGAGGACACGTCGCGCATGGCCTTGACGGTGTCCGAGGCGGCGCTCTTGGAGGTGGCGTGCGGCGTTTGCAGCAGGTGACCCAGCAGCTTGTCGATGATGTACGCGGAGTTGTTAGGGTCGACGTACAGCGCCAGGTACGGCAGACAGCGCGTGGCCAGCGCCTGCACCTCGGTGTTGGTGTCGTTGAGCAGCTTGAGCACGGCCCGCGACAGGCGGCGCTGCGTGTCGTGATCGGCGCGGATGGAGGAGGTCTGCAGCTGCGTGAGCAGATCGGAGGTGGCCATGTAGCGGTAGTCGGAGTCGGAGCTGTCCATCTTGTCCAGGACGGCGCGCACGGAGAAGGCGGAGGCCATGGCGGCGGATGCGGGCGGGGCGGCGCGCGTGGAGGAGAAGGGGGTGGGGGAGACGTCGCGCTATCTCTGATCCGTCTCCGAGAATGGTGTCACGAGCAAGCGAAGTGAAACAATGGGCACCACGATGTACACGACATGAGGATGGAACGCGCACACGTGGCGACGTGGATGGTTTGCTGACAGTGTAAGGAGAGAAACGCACGCAGACACGCACGCAGACACGCACGCACGCAGGCGCAGCACGCAAGTGGGCGGCAGGCGTTGCGGCACGGGCAATGACAGTGTCAGGAGGGGCGCGCGAGGCGCGGGGATGCGGGCGCGACGCGGCTGCGACGCGGCTGCGACGCGGCTTGGACGCGGCTGAGGTGCGTTTGCTTGTAGCGAATTGCTTTGTATGATACTTTACAGAGCGCGCACGCGCGCGGCGCTCGGCGCTCGGCGCTCGGCACTCGGGCGCTCGGCACTACGCCACGGGGTTGAGCGACACGTCGTGCGCGTCCAATAGCAGCGCGTCGCGCAGCGCGCGCTGCCGCTCCGGCACGTGCAACGGCAGCGCGCGCACGCGCAGCTTGTCATCGCCGCCGCCGCCGCCGCCAATTGCTTCCACGCCCCCGCCAATCGCCTCCACGCCGCCGACGCCGCCGACGCCGCCGCCGCCGCCGTCGCCGCCTATCGCCTCCGCGCCGTCTCCGCGTCCGCCGCCGTCGCCGTCGCCGTCGCTGCCGCCGCGCAGCGCGCAGCGCGCGCCGCAACACGAGCAGCTACCGCCGCTCGCCGACGACACGCCATCATCCAGCGCGCCGCGCGTGAACAGCTCGTCCAGCTGCACGCGCGCGCCCAGCGCCGTCGCCGCCGTGGGCGCCGCCGCGTGCGGCGTCCACATGCCCACCAGCGACACGCCGTCCTCCTCGTGCTCGCGCTCGTGCGCGCCCGCGCCGCCGCCCATGTGGCCCTCGCCCTCGCCCTCGCCCTCGCCGCCGCACGCGTGCGACGGCGGCGGCGGCGGCGGCGGCGGCAGCGGCGGCGGCGGCGCCAGCGGCAACGGCGCGCCGTGCGGCGCCAACGCGCCCACTTGCTGCGACAGCAGCGCCACGCGCGCGCTCAGCCGCCGAATGTGCTCGTCCTTCTCGGCCAGCAGTAGCGTGTGGCGGTACAGCACGTCCGACAGTCGGAACGCGTCCAGCACCTTGTGTCTGAGCAGGTTCTCGAACGACGACACAATGAACTCCTGTTTGACGCGGCTGGCCACGGCGCTGGCGTGGTTGGCCACCTTCTTCTTCTCCGTCTTGAGCGCCAGCCGATCGCCGCCGCGCTGCGCCTCCACAATCTTGCACGCCAGCTGCTGCTGCTTGCGCTTCTTGGTGATGCGGTACTCCACCAGCGCGTCGTCGTGCACGCGCTTGATCAGCTGCGTCGCGTGCTCGCCGGGCTCCACGCCGCCGTACTGGCGCAGCAGCGCGTACAGCTGCGAGTGCGAGCCGAGCTGCGGCGCGTCGGAGAGCGCCGCGTCGTCGTAGCGGGACGCCATGGCGCACGCGGAAGGCTGTCTCTTATACACAT
>JASCIV010000643.1:0-15307 GCA_030374735.1 Gracilaria caudata
CATCTTTCCCTTGAATAAATTTGAAGCATTCGTTCACTGCTTCTATGAAATCCTTAATTGCTGCCAAAAGCACCCACCACCGAACCGGAGGCAAAGAATATTGTCGAGAATTAGCAAACTCAGTGACCTCATCTCGATGCAAGTAAAGCCAGGAACAAGCAGATCCCAATGAAAGCCATCTCGTTGACGAAACCGCAGGACAGGTGGTGCGCATTTGGTCGCGCAATGTATATTGACGTCTTAGCCAAGCGATGAGAGCGATCAGCGCAGAATAGAACTCGTGTTTGAGAATTGTCCCAAACACTTCTTGTAAGACAAGATCCAGCTGGTGTGCCGCACACCAAACCCGGTAGAACCCAGGCTTCGAGATGTGCTGGAAGCGTGTAACAGCACCTTGAAGCCTGCCAGTCATGTTGCTGGCTCCATCAGTAGTCACTGAAAGTAATCTATTGTTCCAATTCGGTCCACCCAGGGAGGCAAAAACCAATGAAACCACCCGAAACAATGCCTCTCCTGTATGTGATTCATGAAATGGAATGGCCAGAACGTGAACATTTTGTATGGATTGCTTACACAAAAACCGCACTCGAACATCAACAAATGTCTCACCACGATTCGTAGCAGTATCAAAGGCAATAGAAAAAGCCCACGCTGCTTTTGTAAAGAGACTTCTTCTAAGTAACTCCAGATTAACTCCAACGCATATTTGGACGTACTCACTTATGCGTCTTTCCGTGATACCCGTAAAATAAGAAACACCGGTGTGCTCTTTCGAAACTTGTACAGATTTAGATATCTGTCGAAATGACATGCCAACTGCAGCATACCCTAAAACGATTTGAAACTGCTTGTGATGTTTTATCAACACTTCATAATCCTCGCTATGGGGTTTCTTGATAAACATCTTTAGCACTCTCTCATCCGTATTGCGATTGTCCGTAGAAACAAGTAAAGGCATTAAAACTTCGACAATGTCTTTGGAAATTGTGTAAGAAGTCGCACTTTGAAATGTACTATGTGCATCCAATGTGTTCACATAGGGAACGGTTGAGTCAAAAAATGACGCCCGTTTAGCTTCTGTTGCGTTTTGATACTCATTCCACTTCGTTTTGTGCTGAGTCCGGAGGTGAGATGCGTAATTATCCGTACGGAATGGTGCTGAAAATGTTTTCACTACTGTTGTTCGTCGACCTGATACAGAAATAAGTGTAGACTTTTCTCTGCCAAATGCCTGGCAAAATCGACAGACAACGGTAGATATATTGCCGTTAGTGGCATTTCGTGCGAGCACTGCCAATCCGTATTGACGGCAGTGTGACATACAAAATGTGGAGGGCCTCTTGGTTTTGCCTATTGTAAGTTGACGAGGCATAGCAGTTTAAAAAGAATGGAAGATGTTGGAAGAAGTGGAATGTTGCGGACGAAGTGTTCGAAGATTGCGCTCAGACAGTGGGGCGTCAAGCCTTGAGGCTTCCAGACTTGGACTTGGGTATAGAAATGGGGTGTAGGTTGTTGGTTTTGGCAGCCTGTTTCGCTAAGATTTGGCGCCAAAGCTGTAAGATTTATTGGAGCTTACAGCGTTCTTTTCGGACTTTTTTAGTTTTTTAATTCGGATTTTTCGGATTTTGGGCGTCCGAATCCGAAACGAAAGAGGCCTGGCTGGCACGCGCGCGTGCGTGCGCGCGCGCGCGCGCGCGCCGTGAGTGCTCCTGTGATTTTTGGGTTGTGGCGGCTTTGCTTTACGTGGCGTGCGTGGCGGCGCTGTTGCGCGCGCGGCTCGTGGCGGCGCGCGCTGCGTTCGACGGTGGGCGGGTGCGGCGCGACGGGGAGCTGCGGCGCCTGGAAGAGGCTCAGCGCGGCGATGCTCTCAGCACGGCGATGCTCTGCGCAAGGTGCCGACGGCGAGCGCGAGCAGCGTGGGGGACATATTCTGCCGTACGAGCGCGAGCGCCATGAGCGCGGCGAACGGCGGCGGCGGCGGCGGTGGTGGTACAAGATGCGCGACAGGAACAGGGGCAGGGCCACAACGCATGTTGGTGAGCAGCAGCGCGCACGATTCGGGCAGGTAGACTCACCGACGCGAGGTGCGCGTCGGTGAGATGAACGCAGTGGCGGCAGAGATACTGTGGAGGTGCTCGACTCGCGCAGCGCTGACAGAACATAAATTACCCAACGCGCCGTGGAGCGGCGTTAGCGCTGGCGCACGCGCCAGCGCGTGCGACGCTTGTAGCTCGCTCTTGTTCTACGCGCTGTCAGCGACGGCGCCGTACTGCTTGAGCTGCTGCTGCGGCTGGTGCTGCGACTGCTGCTGCGACTGCTGCTGCGTCGCATGGTTGAGCGCCACAGTGACTGCCGCGAGCACCACCAACAACACCCCCAGCGCCATTGTGGCGGACACGCGCTCCTGCAGCAGCAGCGCGCCCAGAACGACGCTGAGCGGCGTGGACAGGTTCTGCACCACCACCGCCGGCACCACGTTTGCGCGCTGCATGCCGCAGATGCCGAAACACTGGCTACCAAAGCCGCACAGCATAGCCAACAACGCCACGCCCGTGGCGCTCCAACTGCTGCGGCGCGCGTGTTGCACGCCGCCAAACAACACGGCGAGCACAAACAGACAGCTCTCGAACGCCACCACGTGGTAGATCCAGTGGTAGCGGCGCGCAAATTTGCGCACAAACAGCACGCTGGCGGAGACGAACACGGCGGCGCAAAACGCGAGCGAGGTGCCGAGCAGCGCGTGGTGCAAGGCGATGTGGGAGAGCGCGACCGAAAACGGGTTGGATACCAGTACCACGCCCAGCACGCACGCGCACACGGCGAAATAGTCGCGCCAATCGACGCGCTCGTGCAGGAAGAGCACGCCGAGCAGCAGACTGATGGCGGGCGTGCTGGCGGCAATGGTCATGGTAATGGCCACCGGCACGTACGATAACGCCGCGTACAGACACAGCGACGCGAGACTGGCCAGCAACGCGCGCGTCAGCAACGGGATGTAGTGCGCGTAGTGCTGGCGCGGTGCGGTGATGTGCGAGCTGTTGAACGCGAGCGCGATGAGAAGAGGCACGCTGACGAGCGGGCGCACGTACACGGCTTGCGAGGCGGTGAGCGAGAAACGTGACTGCGCAACGCGCATCAATACGGAGAGACCGGCCACGCAAAGAGAGCATAACGTCAGATGCAACAACGGCGGCACACGCCACCGTGTCGGCGCGTGGCACATCTCGGCGCGATGATGAAGCTCACACACACACAGCTCAACGCCGCACGTCAAGCACTTGTTGAGCGCTGCTGCTCTGATTCACGCGTTATGGCGCGTGGCGCGCGGTGCCGTTAAAAACGTTTCTGGCGGCGGCGCGCGCACGTGTGGCGCACGTGCGTGCTTTGCGCTCCTTTTTGGAACGCGGTTGAACAACGAGCGCTCCAGGCGCGCGTGGACACGTCGCGTGTGTGTGTGTGTGTGTGTGCGTGGGTGGCGCTCGTGACAAGCCACCGAGGCAACACGGCTTTGCTCGCTTTGTGTAAACTTTCATTTCCAACGCAAGCCGTCGGCGCCGCTTTGGGCCGTTTAAATACGCGCCGCTTCTCAACAAACGCACACCCCTTCGCACCGTCGCCATCCAGCGCCCATCATCAACAACACCACAAACCACCACCACCCGCCCCCCGTCGCCTCCCGCTGTCGCCTCCCGCCGTCGCCACCGCCACCGCCACCGCCACCGCCACCGCTACCGCTGTCGCTACCGCTGTCGCCACCGCTATCGCTACAGCCACCGCCACCGCTACCGCCACCGCCCGTCTGCCGTTGCTTGCCGCAGGCTTTTGACGATCGATCTTGTGCCTTTTGTGTGCGCCATGACTCACTTCTCCCAACCGGACGACTGGACCATCTTCCATCTGGCCGAGCAGGGCAAGCCCGGCGGCGCGTACTCGCTCAAAAACGGGCTCGACGCCGCCATGACAGCGCAGTCGAGCAGCGAATCGCCGTTCAAACCGAAGGTGCTACCGCGCGACGTCAACAGCGAGGACGCCAAGCTGCTCGACTCGCTCGCCAAGTCGTCGTCGTCGTCGGCGTCGGCATCGGCATCGGCATCGGCATCGGCAAAGCGCGCGCCAAAGTGCAAGTCAAGAAGCAGCTCGTGCAGCTCCAAGAGCGGCGCGTCGTCGCGCTCCAGCCGACCGAGGAAGACCGCCTGACACGGCGCTTCTTTACCGTGTGCCTCAACGAAAGGAAAAAAATATATATATATAGCAAAATACGCTTCGTAGATACAAACAACAGCGCGTTGAGCATTTCAGCGCGCGCGGGCTTTTCCGTGCGCGCATGGGAATCGCACGCCCCCCGCGTGTTTTGTTAGCTCGCAACATCCAAGCACGCGCAGCAACAAAAAAAAAAAAAAAAAAAAAAAAAAACAATTCATGGCTTTTTGAAAGCATTGCGCGCCACCGCAGAGGCGTATTGAAGAAACCCACGCCACCGCACGTGACATGCTGTCCTCGCATCTCGCGCTAATGTTACCCCGCGCGCGCAGCACGCGCCCGCTGCACCGCTCGCTGTGCGCGTCGCCGCCTGCGCCTGCGCCAGCGCGCTGCGGCGCTGTGGTGCTCGCGCTGGCGGCGCGTGTGCGCCACACTGTGGCCACGTCAACGGGCAAAATGTTTTTCCGTTCGCGTCACATGTTGCGCGCGCACCCGCCGCCGCGCCCGCTCGCGAGAGCACAAAAAGCGCGTTTACAGTCTCAGCAACTGCACAGCGCATCGCACAGCGCATCGCGCGTCGCGCGTCGCGTGTGCGTGTGATGATGTGATCTGATTCCACCGCTTCTGCTCCAAATTCACCCGATTCCAGTGCGCCCTTCTGCGCTGTCGCTGCCAGCGCGCACACGCTGCCACGCGCCTGTTGTACTATCCACGTGGTCCTCGTGTGCCACGTCCACCACATTGCTGCTGCTGTCAATCTACTTTGTCTGCCTCAACGCGCTCACCACGTGCGCTGCGCTGTGCAAGCGTCACGCTGTGCAGTGCTGTGCGAGTCGGTGCCACCCGACGCCGCGCCGTCTTCCTTATTGCCTGCAACGCTCTCCGCCGCCAACCGTCCTTTTTCCAGACACCTCTCGCACCCGTCTGCACCCGTCGTGCGCACCACCACCACCGCCACCGCCACCACCACAATGACCAACCAACTCAAGCAACTGGAGGCCGCAGTCGACTCTGCCACACACGCCTACAACACGCAGAGCAACCTCGTCGCCAAGCTCCGCTGTGATCCCTCGCAAGCCGAACAACTCTCCGCCGCGCAGGTGCAACTGCGTCAGTACAAACGCGCAGTCGACGACGCTCAAAAAAAGCTCCGCGCCCAACGCGTCGATCCCTCGCAAAACGAAGCCATCGCCGCGCGCGCCGCAGCCGTCGATGTGTTACTGCGTCGTCGTTTCTTCATCGCACCCTCCTTTGAAATCTACGGCGGTGTAGCCGGTCTGTACGATTACGGTCCGCCCGGCTGTGCCGTCAAGAACAATTTACTCGCCGTATGGCGTCAGCATTTCATCGTGGAGGAGGCCATGTTGGAATTGGAGGCCACCTGTCTCACGCCCGCCGCGGTGCTCAAGGCGAGCGGTCACGTGGAGAAGTTCAATGATCTCATGGTCACTGACGTGCTCACTGCAGCGCCCTATCGCGCCGATCATCTGCTACGCGATCATCTGCTGCAGTTGCTTGAAACCGAACCACACCATGCGCTACGCGACGAGATGTCCTATTTGCTGGCCACGCTCGATGAGCTTGACCAAGCGCAGATGGATCAATATCTCGCCAAGTACGAGGTGAAGGCGCCGGAAACGAAAAACGACATCACGCCGTGCGCGCCGTTCAACCTCATGTTCGACACCTCCATCGGCCCGTCCGGCAAGCAGGTCGGCTACCTGCGACCGGAGACCGCGCAGGGTATTTTTGTCAACTTTAAGCGACTGCTCGAGACGGTGGGCGGCAAGCTGCCGTTTGCGTGCGCTCAGATCGGTCTGTCGTTCCGAAACGAAATCAAGCCAAGAGGTGGCTTGTTGCGTGTGCGCGAGTTTCAGCAGGCTGAGATCGAGCATTTTGTGAACCCGGACGATAAGTCACACCCCAAGTTTGACAGCGTCAAGCACGTGAGCATCAACATGTTCGGCCGGGAGCAGCAGCTGTCGCGGGAGTGCGTGCCGCTGAGGATTACGGTGGGCGAGGCGGTGGAGAAAGGGCTCATCAACAACGAGACGTTGGGCTACTTCATTGCGCGAACGAGCTTGTTTGTGGAGAAGGTGGGCATGAACATGCAGCTGGTGCGCTTCCGTCAGCATCTGGAGCACGAGATGGCGCATTATGCGTCGGACTGTTGGGATTTGGAGATCAAGAGCTTGTCGGCAAACAAGTGGGTGGAGTGCGCGGGACTGGCCGATCGCTCGGCGTACGATCTGCGCAATCACTCCGAAAAGTCTGGCATCGAGTTGACGGCGCGCGAGAACTACGCGGAGCCGCGGCGGGTGGAGCAGCTGGTGTGCGACGCGAAGAAGAGCGTGCTCGGGCGCACGTTCAAGAAGGACGCGCAGGTGATCATGAAGGCGCTGGCGGAGAAGGGCGAGCGCGAGCTGGAACAGCTCAGGCAGCAGCTGGAAAGCGACGGCAAGGTGCAGGTGAGCGGCTTTGAGATCACGCGCGACCACGTGTCGTTCCGCACCGAGATCAAGTCGGTGTCGGGGCGCAGCTTCTACCCGTCGGTGATCGAGCCCAGTTTCGGCGTGGGGCGCATCCTGTGCTGCCTGTGGGAGCACGCGTACTACGTGCGCGAGGGCGAGGAGGACGCGGACGCGCAGACGGTGCGCGCGGTGCTGGCGCTGCCGGCGTGCGTGGCGCCCGTCAAGTGCACGGTGCTGCCGCTGAGCAAGAACGCCGTGTTCGAGCGCGTGGTGGAGCAGGTGCGCGCGGCGCTGAGCGCGCGCGGGCTGATGAGCCGCGTGGAGGACTCGGGCATCTCGATCGGGCGGCGCTACTCGCGCGCGGACGAAATGGGCACGCCGTTCGGCATCACGGTGGACTTCCAGTCGGTGGAGGACGGCTCGGTGACGCTGCGCGAGCGCGACTCCACGCGGCAGGTGCGCGGGTCGGTGGCGGACGCGGTGGCGGCGGTGGCGGAGATGGTGGCGGGGCGGCGCTCGTGGGCGCACGTGCAGCGCAGCATGACGCCGTTTGACGCCGCGGCGGCGCCCAGCTGATGCGCACAGCGCGCGCGCGCGCGGCGCGTGCCGCGCGCGTGCCGTGTAAAAGTCGTTTAGCAGCGCGTGCGTCGCGCTATTTTGAAACGTTGCTGTGGCTCGACGCGTGGGACACGTGGCGCGCGCCCCCACGTGGCGAGGCGTCACTGGCTGTGGCGCGCAGTAGCGCGCGCGCGGCGGATCAGCTTGCGCGCGCGAAGCGCGGCGCGTGCGCCTTTGCGCGCTGCGCGGGCGGCGCGCGCTCGCGCCGATGTTATTGCGCGCGGCGGCAGTGGAGAGGCGGGCGCGGCGCGCGGCGGCGGTTGGGCGCGGCGTTTGCGGAGACATGCTGCCCGCGCGTCGCCTGTCGTCGTCCACTCCATCCAGCGCGTCGCCGTCTGGCGTGGCGCGCCCATCGTCACCGTCTTCTTCTTCTCCCCCGCCGCCGCTCCCGCCGTTGTCGCCGTCGTCGCCGTCGTCGCCGCCGCTGCCGCCGCCGCCCCCCACGCTGTCGCTCGGCAGGCCGTCCCGCCCGCGAGCGCGCATGCGCCCGTTGTGGCGCCGCGCTTTGCCCGGTGTGCCGGGCTCGCCTTTGGCGTCGTTGCACCCGCTCTCCCACGCGCACGCGCACGCGCCGCCGCCGCCCGAGTCGGTCACGTCGGAGCCGTCCACCGCCACGCGAGACTCGTTCCCGCCCAAGCTGCCGCGACAGCCGCCGTTGAGACGGCTGCATCAGCTGTTCTTGCCGCATGGCGAGGCGCGTCGGCGCGAGAACTTGCGCAGTACCAAGCGGCGCGTGATTAAGTTGAGACGGCAGCCGGATGATGCGCCCGTGCGCTTGAGCGTTGGTTTCCGCTCGCGCACCGGCTGGGAGCCTATCCGCGTGGCGAAGGAGAACCAGGATTGCCTCGTGGCGCTTGTGCCGTGGGGCCCGGACTCCCAGTTCAGCTTCCTCGCCGCGTTGGACGGCCACGGTCGTCATGGTCACCATTGCTCCATGTTCATTGCGCAACGCGTGGAGGCGTACCTGCTACGCTCGTTGTTGCCCAATCGACACGATCCGCAGTACATTGCGGATGCACTGCATCGCGCGATGATGTATGCCGAGCATAAGCTGGAGGCGCCACCTATGACCGTAGATTACAGCCTCAGCGGCTCTACGGGCACGTTTGTGCTCATCCACGGCTCCACGCTGTACTGTGCCAACGTGGGCGACAGCCGAGCCATTCTGGGCAGAGTGCAGCCGCACCTGTTCGAATCGCCGCACTCGCAGCCGTTTTCGTACTCCGATAAGAAGGGCGCGCACGTGCTTGCAGATCACTACACGGCCATACCCATCTCCATCGACCAGAAGCCGTCGAGACCGGACGAGATGCAACGGCTGCTTGCGGCGGGCGCGCGCGTGGACGAGTGGGAGGGGGTGGACGTGGGCGAGACGCGTGTGTGGCGGCCGGACGTGCGATCTCCGGGGCTGGCTGTGTCACGCTCGTTCGGCGACCTGGAGGTGAAGCGGTACGGTGTGAGCTGCGATCCGGAGATTTTCTCGTTTGACTTACATGCCGATGACCATTTTCTGGTGCTCGGCTCGGATGGAATTTTCGAGTTTTTGTCCAACGACGACATCATCGCGTTCGTGGCCAGCTGCCGCGAGGAGGGCTCCGCGCAGGAGGCGGCCGAGAAGCTGGTGAAGCTGGCCACGGAGAAGTGGATCGAGGATGACTCAATTATAGACGACATTTCGTGCATCGTGGTGTTTCTTCACGTCACGTCTGGCAGTGCTTCCGCTCCTGAGCTTCCGAGACAGCTGCAACCGTCGTCACCCATGCCCATGTCGTTTGGCTCTGCCAAGTCCAGTACCGCCTCAGAGTTCTCGCCTGGTGATCGTGTCACCGATCACATTGTTACGCCCAGCTCACCTTCGTACGTGGGCCACTCAAGTCTGGAGTTTGCGCCAAGACCAAGGGCTATCTCGGTTCATAACGACGCAGACCTGGCAACGTTTGCGGGTGCAGATGCGGTTGACAGAAAGCTCGAAGAGTATGACGATGCTCTTGAGATTGTATGAGAATGTGCGTGTGTGTTTGTTTGTTTGTTTTTTTTTTTTTTTTCACTACTAGTTCCCTGCGGAAGAACACATACCCTTCGTAACTACGGAATTTTGGCAAACACCACGATCTACTCTGTTCATCGAGCAATCATCATTGTGTATATGAATACTAATAGCATCTTCCGTGATTAAAAAGCTCTCAAGGAACATCAACATCTACAGCTGTAGATGCGCACTCTACTGATTCTGCCTCATGCATGATGCATTGACAACTTTTCGCAATCGATAATGTGTGTGCGGTGGGGGAAACAACGCGAATGGATTCCGTAACGGCACGAAAAAGAGCATCGCAAGCAAGCTCGAGAGCTGAGATATCTACTTTTTATCCATGAAAGCTGGCACACCCGGGTCTCGAGCTAACTTCGCGTCAAGTCTCGCGGCAGTACAAGCAAAGAAAATAAAAAAAAGCAGTCAAGCACTCGCACGGTCAGCTCTCATGACCACTTCCACATTGACGCACGTGGAGCGTGATTGTTTTTCTTGTCGCGATACCGATTGTGAGACCTCGATGGCGGTCGAGACTCCTTCGCCGTTCGCGACTTGCGACCGGCTGTTCGGAACATGCCCCAGAAGCTGCTTGTTGACTCCGTTTCGTCCTCAGATGTCGACGAATCTGCCTCTCTTCCATTGCCAAAGAACATGCTGACGAATCCCTGAGATGCCTTGTCCTCGTTTTGGCACACGTTTCTCCGTTCCTTCTTGGACTGCGTCTTTATCGCACTGCGGCGAGAGCGATGCTGCATTAATTCACCTTGCTCTTCATCGTCATCGTCTTCGCTGTCAGCGGCCGCAGTCGCCTTTCTGCTTGTTGGTCGATCTCCTCTATCAGTTTTGTTCCTGCGTTTGTCGCTTACGTGAGCTCTTGCATGGCGTCTCGAAATGCGACGGGGAGCAGGTTTTTGCAATACCAGCGAGTCCAACATGCTCCCCCACACGTTCTTCAACCTCTTTATGTCCGCAAGAGCGTTCTCAACCGAACCCACCACATTGTGAACAAAGCGAATAATGCCGTTGTCGTTCACTTGACGACTGCTCATCCGGCTGTACCTCTCGTAGAGAACAAAGCTAAAAATCGTGCCGTACATCATGTAGTTGAACGTGTACATCAAAGGTGGCGAGTCCGTGAACACCTTACGCCATGCAAATAGAAAGTAGTGAATACCCACAGTCACGGTTGCAACCAATTGTGATAGGTTTCTCCTATCAAAGCACAGTGCAGTTTGCAATGCAATCATTGCCGTATGCCACATAAAGTAAGCGGCGAGAACCAAATTCCCAACCACAAACGATGTCTCGTATCGTTTGGACCATATACGTAGCGGGTCTTGGCGCAAGATCAGTGATGCCAATACACTAAGCGCACACATCATTATGAAGTACAAATTGCCGAAGAACAGACAGGTAGATACCGTAACTTTTGTTGAAGTGTCGAGAATGCGCTTAAAGATGGCGAAGATGGTGAGCAATGGTACCAGCAAAACGCAATAAAAAAGGACTCCACTCAGAAATGGTGAAGACGCAATGTTCACATGAGTGTATTTGTCGATTTCGGCGCCAACATGATCCACTAATCTGTTATTCGTGTCGGCGGCGATTACGAGATAATCAAAGAAGGGGACCAGTGCAGCGGCACCCTTTCTCAACGCACCAGCCATGGCGTCGGGTAAAGCTTTTGCATGATGCTCAACCAAGTCCCCGACTGTGAGGTTGTGTATTTTGTTCATGATCACATTCTTAGTGGTGGAGAGCTCATCAGACTGGCGGTGAAGACGAGTGAGTGTCTGTTGTAAATGGCGCTGTCTTCTGATGAGTTCGTTGTATCTTTGCAGAGTTCGAGGTGCCTCCCGCTTGTACATTGCAATCTCTTTTGCCTGTTCCTCAAGTGCAGCTTGGCTGAGCTTGACTTGACCATCCTGCATGTTTGCCTGGCCCTTCTTCAATTCAATGGACTTCTCCAAGTAATCCTTCTCATGCGACAAATCCTTTGTCTCCTGCTCCATACGAGAGAGCTTTATACGATGCTCGGCAATTTTGGATCGCAGCACCTCCACGGAGGCCTGGTCTCGCGGCGCTTTTTCGGAAGGTTCATCTGCTTCCGCTAGGGAGCGCCGCGAATGGGAACGTCGCGAAGTTGGACGGACAAACCTTCCCAACAAATTTTGCAGTATAGTGTCGGACCGTCTCGCGTTGGCATGGGAACAAAACAGCAGCAGCAGCAGGAGAAGCAAAGAGACATGGCGGGAAGACATTACGGATGAGATGGAACAGGGCGGCCCATCCGCCAGCCAAAAAGCTGTGGGAGACGTTGTGGAGGCATGTGTCTCTGGGTAAAACTAACTACTTCACATACTTGAATTCCGATTCAGCGGGAGTTTATAACCCAATTGAAGATCCTCAGCCGGAGCACCGTGGGTACAGAAAAGCGGTCGCCGTGAGCTAGTGCTTTTTTTTTTTTTCTACCGGTCATGAAAGAACGCTCTCTATGTGCAAAAGATGGCTGCAAAGAAACAAACAGGCTTTTGTCCTTTCTCACGTCCCCGCATTCAAACTGTCGGATTCGGTGTTGACTGGCCATAAATTGGTACTCTATGCCAATGTACTTGTAGAATGTTCTGCTGCAAAATGTCTGTCCCAAGAGCCCTCGGGTGCTCTTACCTTCGGTACGCGGCGTAACGAGGCTGCCTAAACTATGCAGTTGGATGCATTGCAACTCACAAGCTACATATATGTATAAAAGTCTTGATGACGGACGATGGGGGAGCGCATCAGGAGCCCAGATCAAACATGCGCCCCGACAGTCAACTTTTTCGAGAGAGAAATCTTATTGGCCCAAATTGCGGATGCTGTACCCTTGTACAGTCATTTGTCCCAAACTGCCGTACTGCCTGACGCGGCATCGTGTGAAGTTACAATGGTAGCCAAGCTTTGTCCTGTGGCGCTGTGCACGGACTGGGTGGGTCGGCTGCGCGACCAACTGCATTCCAGTCGGATATCCACCTCGCGACGACGAACTTTTTGGTACTCTTGCGCGCCCTTCATAGGGTGTTTTGTAGGTAGAAGTGTTCCCTAGTTCATTTCGTGGTCTTCCAAATCCCGTCCCTCTCCGCCAAGGGGTGGTTAACTTCCTTCCCCCCTCTCTCACTCAATTCCGACACTCCCATTGCCCGCGACGGTCAGCGCGGTGGTTGTCAAAGATGGCGATGCCAAACGTCGCCTCCTTCAAGTTTTATGTGTTTTTCTCCGTGTTTCTCAGCGCAGCTGTTCTCTCTCATGCCATCTACTCGAAGAAGTTTTTCTACAGAACGGTTGTGTATCTGTCGCGATCAAAGCTGGCTATCATGTGCGCTGCGAACATGGCACTTGTTTCTATACTACTAATTTGGCGTCTCACTCAACTAATTTTCCTCGGCCCTCTGCGTTTCCGCGAACTCGAGCGATTGCATCACCGCGCTCGCGATACTATCATCGAGTATTGTTTTGCTATCTCAGTGTTCCGAGATGATTTCAACACGCTCTTTGTGGCGCTTATCATGACCGTGTTGCTCTTGAAAAGCTTGCACTGGCTCGCAAAGGATCGAACCGACTACCTGGAAGAACAACTACGCTGCCCGCTGCGCACTCACATACGCCTTGTGGGCTTACTGATGTTACTCGCGTTCCTCGATTGTTTTCTGGCCACAATATGTATCGAGTCCACTTTGCAAAGCAACGGTCGATCCATGTATGTACTGTTTTCGTTTGAGTTCACGTTGCTTTTCATCGAGCTGGCTGCGAATGTATTCCAATATATCTTCTTCCTCATTGACCAGCGCATGGATGGGCGATGGGCATCAAAGGGTGTTTTCTCTTTCTACGCGGAGCTCCTGTGCGATTTGTCGACGCTCACCATCTACATTGTGTTCTTCATCTACGTGCAAATCTATTATTCCTTCCCCTACCACATCATTCGAGAGTTTTATGTGACGCTCAGCAAGTTCCAACGCAAGTGTGCTGATTTCCTCCGCTATCGTCGTGTGGTGGCGAATATACACGAGGTAGTAGAAGAAGTCAGTGAAGAAGAGCTTCAACAAGGAGATCGCACTTGTATCATTTGTCGAGAGGAGATGGAATCAGCTATCAAGTTGGGTTGCGGGCACATGTTCCACCGCCGATGCCTGGAAAACTGGCTAAAACGTCAACTGAGCTGCCCGACGTGCAGAGCCACTATCGATGTGAACCGCGGCGCACGTAATCAAGAGCGAAGCGCGAATCAGAATGCGAACGCAAACCAGCCAGCAGCGGCGAACGCGCCCGGCGCACAGCCGCAGAACGCGAATCAGCCGCGACGAGCAGCACATATTGGACCACTGGCGGCTCAACAAAATCAGCAGCCTCCCCGACAACAAGCTGGTCAAAACGGTGCCCAAAACGCTAACATCGGAGAGGCAGGAGCTCGCTTACTAAACTTTGCTAACCAATGGATTAATCAGGTTATGAACGACGCTGGCATTCGACCACAGGCTAACGCCCAAAATCAGAACGTTCCGAACGCTAACAATGCACAGGCACACCATGCTCATCAACCTAATCATAATCAACAGCACCACCGTCACCAACAGAATCAAGCACAAATGCTACAGGCGCGCATTCGACAAGCGGCTCAGCAACGCGTGCAACATATACTACGTCAGAATCCTCACGCCTTTCTGAATTACCAGGGTGTAGCCGGACCCAACGCGATTGCACACATGCAGCTGCGCGCCCGTCGCCGTGGTGCGTTGAATGGACTAAGACAATATCCTGCCGGCTACCGCGTCAACCTCCCACCACGGAACAACGGCGTGCACGCGATGAACAACGCACAGAATGAAAATGCGAACGTAGCGACGGCGGGCAATCCGCCCACCAATGGCGCTCCAGATCAGGGAGGAACTCACGGTGCTGCCAGCGCGTCCAATGAGCCAAACGCGGCGCAGCAAGGAGTGGTCGGCTCATCGTCTACATCTGCCGCGGCGTCTTCCTCAACAGCGTCGAACGCGTTTGCTTCGTCTGAGGGCACTGGTGTGAGGGCGGCGCAGGCGGGCTCGTCTGGCGCATCTGCGATCCGTATTGACTCGCACACGCAACGCGCTGGTGAGTTGGACCAAACGGCGACTGCAAGCGCGGCGATGCACACGGGATTGGCGTCTCAACTTGGGCCCGGCGCCGGTGCTCACACGTTACCGTTAGAGCGCTTGTTTGAGATACAAAGGCAAATCGAGGTTTTGCGAAGCGAGGTGCAGAGTTTGGTTCTGCACGCCACCGAGGCTCAGCTGCACGCGATGGAAAGAGACGAGCAGCAGACTGTTGCTGGGGGCGGCGCGACAAGTGACACGGCACAGGCTGGAGCGGATGTGGGGGGAAGCGGCGGCGATGGTGGCGCTCCAAGCACTGAAGATGGGGCTGTGGCGGATGAAGGCGCTGCTGGCGAAGGTGCGGCGGAACAGCAAGAGGCCGTGCAGAGTGGGGGGTCAGCAGGGGATAGCGGAAATGCAGAGCGACATGAGGGAGAAGACTCCGAAGCGGAACGGATCCGTCGACGTAGAATTGAGTTTCTGGAGCGAACAAGTCGTAGCTGAACGGGGAGTGTAGCGTTGGTTGGGCTTGAGGTAAACAGAATTAGGCAGCATGTGACGATTATGCACAGAGGAGGCGGGGGCGATCAGAGAGAGTGACAACAGATGTAGCTGAAAGGGGAGGGGAACCGTGCGTTACACAAACACGGGGTGCGTGTGCACGCCACAAGGACAAGCGATGCGTGGATGGGCGAAGAGTGCACACGCAGAAGAATGAATAGAAACAGCTGCTATATTTATGTCAGAGGCAGCGACTGCTGCACACAAAAGTACGGCTGCGAATATCGTTAAAAACCCCGGAGAGCACGAAGGCCCACAAAGCGACAAGAACAAAAGAGGTGTCATAGACACACGGTGGGGGACGGCGCACAGTGGGGGGG